>PVKA01002192.1:114824-129953 GCA_004027165.1 Ctenomys sociabilis
AAAAAAAAAAAAAAAAAAAAAAAACAACTACACAAAATACACAATTTAAAAACATTTCCAGGGCCAGCAAGACAGCCCAGTGAACTAAGTGCCTGACCCCTGGTACTCCATGCCATGCTGGCCTTGCCCCTGGTATACTGATCCCAGGACCCATTCCGGGAATGGAGGCACATGCCTGTAATCCCAGTGCTGGGGAGCCTGGAAACAGGAGGATCACTATGAGTCCGTGCTGCATAGTGAGACCCTGGACCAAAAACATAAATGAAAAAAAAAAAGATATATAAAAATATGTTTCATATAGAGCAATTTGCCTAGCATGTGCAAAGCCCTACCTAGGTTTAATTTCCAATACCTCGAAACAAAAAAAAGCCATAACCAAATAATGTGACAGTTAAATCTTGCCAACCTGATAGAATTCCTCGCTGAGCATTGTGGTATACTCCCTAATTCATGTACCCTAGAAGGTTGAGGCAGAAGTCCAGCCTGAGTAACTTAGTGACTTGGTAAAGCTAAATAAAACAAAAAATAAAAAAGGGCTAGGGATATAGCTTAGTGAAAGACTTGAGTTAAATTCCCAATAAGGCAAAAAATAAAATAACACTCCCCACCCCAGGAAGGGAAAAAAAGCAGAAACCACAAGCCTAAGAAAGTAGCAAAGCATAACTTCTGGATGCATATAGGTTTTTTCTATAGACAACTAGCAACAAGGGACACCAAACTAATAGGGAAGACCTGCCCAGAGCATGGGCAGCACCAGCCAAAATGCTGAACCAAATGGAAAAAATATGGAAGAAGCTAGCCAGTACACGTTCTTTCCCACTCTGCTTCCAAGATGCCAATGAGATAGGCAGGCTTTCCCCAACATCCTTCCACCAGGAATGTTTCTGCCTCACCATAGACCGAAAAGCAAAAGGGCCAGGTAATACAAACTATAATCTCTAAAACTGTAAGTCACACTAAGCCTCTCTTCAAGTTGTTTTTGTCAGGTATTGTTACAGTAATGTTAAGCTAACTAATTCAAGTTATAAAAACCATGTTTCACACACATTGTTTCCCACACATTGTGATTTAAGGCTATACAGATACAAAAGAATTTATTATACCATACCTCATTATCCACTACTGAAGAATCATCAGGCTCCAAAACAGATTTGCTTGTACTAGTCTCGTTTTCATTAACAGTTGGGGTAGAAGTAACGGCTGGTATGTATTTTTTTGTAGGACAGTTACTCACAGTAGCAGCTGATAGCTAAAAGAAAATTGGCAAAATCATCATATGTTAAAGCAATTATGTTAATTTCATAAAAGTGGTTAAATAAGTAGCACCCAAATATAGACTTTAGACCTGTAGTACCATATTTAATCTATTCTTCCCAGATCTCACTGTATCATTAGCCACAGATAACATAATAAAAAATCAAAACACAGGAACAAGTTAATGAATACCTGCAGTAACACACAGGAACAACAGAAGCAAGTGATCCACTGTTCTTATGGAAAATTTTGTGTATTTATCCCAACTCTGTCACATATTTAGATTGGGGATAAACATCAAAAAAGTAGAAAAGAGTAAAAGAATAAAGTGGTGAAGGTAAGAGTTAATTTGAGGCTGGGCATGGTGATGCATACTTGTAATCCCAGCACTGAGGAGGCTGAGGCAAGGGGATTGCTGTAATGTTTAAAAACAAAATATAAAGAATAAAGCTAAACAACGTTTAAGAAAATCTCAAAGAACTATCATGATTCTATTCCAACATTAGCCCTACGCCTAATTATTTTATGAAACCAAAGATAGCTTATTTAACTTCAATGACCCAATACAGAATTAATAAGTATATATACTTAATACTCAAATGATGCATAATTTTTTTTTTAAATTTGATACAAGATCTTGCTACACAGTTCAAACTTGTAATGATCCTCCTGTCTCAGCCTCCTGAGTGCTGGGGATTACAGGTGTGCACCACCATACCCAGTTCCGAGGCTGGCACAGTGAGCCCAAGGTTCCCAAGGCTGGTGTGTTATACAGTACCACATGAACTTGGGATCTTGTACTTGCTATGCAGGTGCTTATGCTACTAACTACCTCTCCAGCCCCATAATTCCTTTTTTCTTGTAATAGAAATCAATTTTTTTCTTTTTATGGCGGAACCAGGTATTGAACTCAGGCCCTTGTGCTTGCCAGAGAAGTGCATATTCCACTGAGCCATCTCCCCTGTCCCCCATACTAGAAATCAGTCATGGCCTTGCACTTGCCAGCTAGGCAAGCATTTTGTGCTGAGCTATATCCATCCCTATTTTCGGTAGATAATTTATGATGACTTAAAGGCTTTATTACTAGACCAGAAAATATTGAAAATGCTGGTCCATAACTACAAAGTTCACACTAGACTATTTTAATACAATAGTTAGAAGTACTTACATTCTGAGTCAATAGTTAGCTAGCCCAATAAATATAAGAATGGATACAGGTCAATTTTTATGTGTTCTTGCCAGCCAAATAGCTCAGTGGATTAAAGTGCCTGCAAGCAGGCATGGGGCCTGGGGTTCTATCCCCAGGCCTGTCAGCCTGGGTGTAGTGTGTGAGACTGGGTGTAGTGTGTGCCTGTAATCCCAGCTCTTGGGAGGCTTAAACAGGTGGATCAGCAGGAGTGTGATCTAGTAGTGAGACCCTGAACACCCTCTACCCTGTAGATCCTGCCTTAAAAAAAATAAATACACACAAAAAAATTTCTATGTATTCTCATAATATAAACATCCCAATCCATTTCATTAGTTTAGCCACAAAATTAGTAGATATTATTCTTGTCACCTTAGTATAGTATTAAAAAAAAAAATACAATGACTACTTCCAGGCAGGTGCTTACAGCACTAAACTATCTCCCCATCCCAACAATGACTACTCTCAGGTAAGGTGCTTATGCTGAGATACAATAGGCACTAGACCAGATATGGTAGCATGTGCCTGTAAATCCAACACTCAGGAGGCTGGGGCAGGAGTATTGCTGGGAGTGTAAGGCCAGTTTGGGTTACAAACTGACTTCAAGGCCAGCCTGAACCACATAGTGACAGCCTATCTCAAGGTTTTAAACATCTTTTTTCTTTTTCTGGACAAATAGAAAGAAATACATATTATAATTACCTGTAGGTCAGGACATGCCTTTTGTAATGCTTGAATTTTCTCTTGGATCTCAATTAGTTTCTTTCTTTCTTCCTGTAATTGTTTTAGCTCTCTCTGTTGCTGCTGCAACTTAGCTTCATAAAACTTCTCTCTGTAATTACAGTGACATTGTATTTGTGGACTGCAATAAGGTAATAACACAACAACTAGTCAACTAATTTCTCTAAAACAGGAACTAGAGCCAGACATGTAGCACATGTCTGTAAATCCAACACTCAAGAGGCTGGGGCAAGAGGATTGCTAGGAGAGGATTGCTGGGAGTGTCAGACCAGTCTGGGTTACAAAGTAGTTCAAGGCCAACCTGAATCAGGTATGACAGCCTATCTTAAAAACCAAAACAAAGTATTAAAAAGGAATCCAAATGAAAACTGGAAGAGTTCCTTAGCAGTGTGGAGCCACAGTGAGAAGGGATATTAGTTTAATTCAGAGATTGGTAAAATGTTCCTGTTAAATGCCAGACAGTAAATATTTTTACCCAGACCAAAAAAAAAAAAAAAAAAAAAAATATATATATATACATATATATATATATATATGTATATATATATCAAAAAGGCACTAAATTTTGTTCAATGATGTCCAAAGCTTATCATACCTTGCCTTTTCATTCACTCTAATATCTTTCTGTGTTTTATTGGTATTTCCTCTAGCATTATTTGAGTTTTGTTTGACGTCCTCTTCTGCTGGGTAGACATCACCCAAATTTGCTGCATTAACAGAGGTACTTCCTTCAGCTGCATCATCATCCTAAAACAGAATAATTACATTAAAATTATCTTGATACCTAAAACTACCCAATTTAAACCTCAATAAATATATCAGGTTATACAATTTATATAAAATAACCAATGCAACAAAGCACAGTTTTACAGTAAACTAAATGTCACCTCTCAATGGCAAGAAATGAATCTCTAAAACCAAAATGAACACATTTAAATCTGATTTGCTCATTATTCAGTGCTTTGGCTTAGCTATGTTTTGAGTATGTCCCTTAAAGATTCTGCATTGAAATTTCAAATCATATTGCAAAGAATTAAATGGATAGAAATTTAATCCCTCTAGTGTTAAAGATAGAGCCTTTGGAGGTGAACAAGATTCAATGAAGTCTCATCAGAACAGAACCCACATTAACTGAACACCACTGGCTTTATAAGAAGAGATGGATACCAAATCGTTTGGATACACATGTATGCTCCTTGTTGTTTGCTACATGATGTCTTGCAGCACCCTCAGGACTCTTGTCAGCCAGAAGGCCATCATCACATGTGGGCCTCTATAACACTCCAGCAAAATAAACTTATTTTCTCTATAGTTACCCAGCCTCAGATATTTCATCAGAGGAATGCAAAACAGACGACTAATGTTACAGTAGAAGGGCAGCAATATATAACAATTGAGAAAAAGATAAAAAGGATGTTATTAAAAGTGAAATTATTTTGTGTTGCTGTAGACAGATTATACCTACTTTATTAAACTACAAAGACTTAAGGTTAAAATAGGAATATTTTCATATTTATATATTATATATATTGCGTTTTAAAAATTCATGATTATTACTTCCAACTTCCCAACACTTATTTATGCATTTATTTGTTGGTACTGGGCACTGAACTCAGGACATTGTGGTTGTCAGGCAGCTTCTTAAGCAGCTATCTTCCTGGCCCTCACAGCACTTCAGCAGGTTTAAGCAGAAGGATTACAAGTTTGAGTCCAGCACAGGCAATGTAGTGACCCAGTTTCAAAATGAAAATGATCTGTGTATATAGCTCAGTGATCCAGATCACAGCCAAGATAATTTATGTATTATCTATGCTTATTTTGCACTGAGAAATTGTAAACAAGATACCCAGTAACTCATCCACATTAGAAAAAGTTTGCTGATGTCTGATGTACACTATAAGGTACTAAAGGTTTAAAACTGCCCCTTAAGAAATAATGTAGGTTTGGGGATGTACCTCTGGTAGAGTGCTTGCTTAGTAGGCTCTAAGCCCTCGGTTTAATCCCTACCACCGCAAGAAAACACATTGGTTTAATTATACCAATACAACTGTCAAACACATACACACATTTTACTTTGTATGTATTATTTAAGTCTTTCCCCCACCCTAAAATATTCAGTATATTTACCTGTACCATAGCAACAAGGTCTTGTAGCTGTCGAAGTTTCTGTTTTGCAGCCATAAGTCTATAGATCTTCTGTTCAAATTCTGCATCTTCTGGAGCCTCATCAACCACACTGCTCCTATGACTGGATAATGAAGCTCCACTGACTGCATCCTCTTCTGCTTCTTCTTCCTCTTCCTCATCATCTTCCGCTTGTGCTACATGGATCTCTTGATCTCCTTCTCTATTATATCGACAATCTGTTAAAATTGCATCAACCAGTCAATAACTTTTTAGCATATTTTGAAGTACTAAAAAAAGAAGATATACTTCACATGAATGATATGGCAAACCCTTCAAATATAATCAATCATACCTAAAGAAGGAGGCATGTTTAGAGCCCTAATATT
This sequence comes from Ctenomys sociabilis, assembly GCA_004027165.1. Classification (NCBI taxonomy): domain Eukaryota; kingdom Metazoa; phylum Chordata; class Mammalia; order Rodentia; family Ctenomyidae; genus Ctenomys; species Ctenomys sociabilis. Next base: position 120,519 of record PVKA01002192.1, read on the forward strand.
GGTGGCAGATCTGTTGTTTATTTCACAATTAGCATTAGCTGATCGCCCATCTCTATTATTAGAAATACACTGTGGATTACTATTACTATTTACTTCATTCCATGTGGCAGATACTTGTGGATTTCTGAAAAAAGAAAACTTAAAGTTAAAAAAAAAATCAAAGTTTCAGAGCTTTAGTAAAATAGTTTCAAAACAAGGAAAACACTGGTTATCCCATTTAATTTAAAACTTTTAATAATCAGCTCCTACTTTTAATTAACTTCTATACATGTGCATTACTTGCACATTTATGAACATCTGAGAAGTCAAGATTACACACAAAAATATAAAGGAAAGAAAAACGCTGAGATATTTCTTGCACTGTATTATATTTGACCTAACAAACAGCAAACTGACTATAGTACTATATCCAGTACTTCCCTACTTGCCTTTATAGAACAAGGATGATAATAAGGTAAAAATAATAGTTAAGAGAAGTTTAAATGAAAAACAAAACAATACTTTTTAGAGGTTTTCATATCTTGCCCTGCCACCAACACACTTGAAGTATTAGGTTAGGGTGAATACAGAGAAGCACTTGCAAAAACACTCTTACCGAATATTAGTAACAGGTTCAGAATTTTCATGCTCAGAATCATATTCTGATTCTTCAGTTTCCTCATCTTTTGTGTTTTCATTTACAGCATCGGCCATCATATCTGATGTTTGTTCATAATAGTGAACTAATTCTCTTAATTCATTTAGTCTCTTTCGAACTTCATTTAGCTTCCTGATAAAGACATAATATTAACATGCATGTTAGCAAAAACAAAGCCATACTATTTTCATAACAGGCAGCACACCCAGCACACCCCACTGACTCTAGCAAGACAGAACATATCAAATATTGAAGGAATCTGACTATCAGAAAGTGAGCTTAATCTCAAATATGATTTGCTCAAAAATCTTATTACTTTATTTTCTTATGTTGGTTTAGGGATAAAAGCATAAAGAATTTTAATTTTGATTTTAGTGATAAACATTAACAGCAAAAAGCTCAATGTCAAAACATTTTTAGGCTTCTTCATGTGTATCAAAAACATAAAAGTACTAATATTCAATTTAATTACCCTGTAAGGCAAATCAGGTATGCAGACCTTACTGTATATTTACAGGTTCCCAAATGCCCACATAAAAAGAAATCTATAAAGTATATAACATTTTTAACAAAAATAATTAAGCTTGCTGAGTTGTCCACTTAAGTGACAAAAAATATTTTTTAGTTCCTAACACTAAAATGTCACACTGTCATCCACAAATATGTGTAATCACCATATATCCATTAAAAGTATATTAAAAAGAAAACTTTTATAAACAGGTATACTGTTAGCCCTCTTTTGCAAATAAGGGAACAGAGATTTAGTAAGGTAAGTTATTAGTCCATAGTGACATACTCTTACATGATATAATTGCAGGGAAATATGAGTAAGAAATATTTTAATTATAACCTAGATATTTTTCTTTGAAAACAGTTGGCAGAGTCACCTGTGCTACAATGTTATATTTCTCTTTTAACAAATCATACAATGTACATATAACACACCACACTTCTCTAACCTAAAAATGTTTATTAAATAATTCATTTCCTCCAAAATGCCAACACAGAAAAAAAATCTAAACTTTATCAACATTATTTAATTCTAATCTATGTGAACAAGATTGCAAAAAATGTTTTACTGGAGTTTTTCAGTTGGATTTAAATGGCCTTCACGTTCACTCTCATTCTGAGAAACCAGAGAAGTAGCAGCGTAAGGAACAGATGACGTAAGGCTATTATTGGACTCTCCATTGACAATTGGCGCCAAGACTACAGAAGCAGAGGGGGCTGAACTTGTACTTCTCTGATCTGTACTCTTTTGTGGAGGGGATGATGAAGGCACAACTACAAAAAAAGAGGAAAATTACAGTTACCATGAAAAAGAACACAGCCTTAAGTAACAGTATGCTTAGAGACCAAGAAATGATTAAAAATCATTAACATCTTAAATTCTGCAGCAATTAAAATTTTTACAAACTTAAGAATATATTCAGGTCACTTATTTATTAATGTACTCTACAGTAAATGCACCAAAATACACACAGAAAACATATTTCTACTACTTTCTTCTACAGATTACTACTTTTTTGTTTCTTGGCACAGGGTCTTACTATGTATTTTAAGATGCCCTTCAACTTACTACATACCCACTGATCTTCCTTCCTCAGTCTCTTGGATGCTGGGATTACAGGTATTTACAATATTACTTTTAAATTAGAATTACTGGGTTAAAAACAGGGAGAAGGAGGATTCCAAGAATTATGATATTACATACTGGAAAAATAAGAGTACTCTGATAAACTTTATTTCCTAACCACATACATCAGATAAAGATATGCTTTTCCTTATGTTGATTTCAAAACTACTGTCATTTTTCTTTTTAATAGTAAGGACTATTACTTGCTGCTTACATTAATCACACAATTGATATGGCTGGTTTCCAGCAGACACTTGATCATTCTATCTTTTACTGTTCTCTCATTTTTCCACTGGGAAAAAAGATCCTGTGGAGTCATCAATATGCAGAGTTCTTTCTTTATGTACATAAAACTGGCCACAGACTACAAGCACAAGTTTCAAATTTTAAGTTATTTCCAGTTGTGTTCCTCTCTTTGTAAAGGATAAGGACTGAAATTATACTCTAAAGAAGAAAACTAGCAGAAAACTGGAAAAAGAATGTTTCAGCATCTTCATATGTAATTCAAGCTGGCCTGGAACTCCAGACAATACTCCTCCCCACCCTTATGAGTGTTGGGATTACAGACATGTATCATGTTTGGTAGAAATGGAAGTGTTTGTTGTTTTGTTTTTTTCTGGAAGTGACAGAGAAACAGAATGGGAGAATAAAAAGCAGGGACTCCAGAAACAATGTTCTTATCCTTAATCTTTTCTTTTCAGTAAGACAGTGATTGGAATGTTAAAAAATCAACAACCAACTTGGGTTGCCCTTACTGACTTTGATTTCCAGCGTCCAAACTCTATTACTAATCATTTTAGTAAGTAGTAAGAACCACACTTCAGGTATTAGGACAGCAAGACTCATGACTAGGTCTAATCTAGAATGGGCTGGAGTACAGCTCAGTGGTAAAGTACAGGCTTAGCATATGCCAAAGCCATGGGTTCAATCCCCAAGACCAAAATTAAAACCAAAAAAGAATTAGAATTAGTAGAGTATCTATGAAAGACATCTCTATAGTAACACTCCCCTAAATGACCACATAGTTTTAAAAAGTGTAGCTAAGTCCTGTATTACAAACTATAGATTTACTAACCCATGTGTGCTACATAATTTTGTCTTCTCCCTCTTTTGCTTTTTGTGTGTATGTAAATAATCTCTGAATCTGTTTCATAGTCACAACGTTTTTATTTTTTTGAAGAACTGTAATCAAATCCAGAACTTTAAATGTGTTAGGTAATATTCTGCCTCTGGGCTAAAATTCCAACCCATAGTTTAGGGCTTTTTCAATCGAAGTACAAATAGGGCTTTTTTCTCCTGAGGGAAAATGTTTAATATTCTAAAAAATGCAGCACTGTGTATAAACATCAAATATTTATCTCCTTTTCTGCCTCTTATTAAAATTCTAATTTTTCAAGGCACAAATTTGCTCTTTCTCTTTCTAAATTTATTATCCATCTAACTATTATTTTGGTTTGTGTCTAGTTGTTCTCCCAAAGCTTCATGCAGTCATGGGGTGGACTTCTAGAGTTTGTGTTTAATTCATGATCCACTGGGATTAGATCTGAGTGCTGCTGGGATCATGGATATGAGTGCTACACCTAGCCTGGGATGGATAGCCTGAATGCATCTTAAGGGAGACAACTTGCTCTCTGTGATCTTTTTGTCATGACTCCTCCATTTGCTCTTAGTCTTTGCCTCCACCATGAACTGCTGCTCTCTGCCTTGGAGACAGCAGAATTGGACTGAAATCTTCATTAACTGTGAGCTAAATAAACCTTTCCTTCTTTTACTTTGGGTATCAGGTATTTGTCTCAGCAACAAGAGAAGAGTAACTAACACATTGGTTTATTTTTTTAAATATTTAAAAAAAATTTTTGTTTACTTATTTGTTACAGGATCTCACTATGCAGTTCAGACTCATAGTGTTCCTCCTATCTCAGCCTCCCCAGCGCTGGGATCACAGGCATGTGCCACCATGCCCAATTTCAGGGTGATTATGGCATGTGGTACTGGAGACTGAACTCAGGACCTTGTGCTTGCCAGGCAGGTGCTTAGATCACTAGCTCCCAGTTTGGCTTATTATTTTAAAACTTCATCTCCTCATGAAAATTACACATTTCTTGAGAAATTGTATCATTCATCAAATGTTCTTTACCTGCATATATATTTATATGGCCTCCAAGTAATATTGCTAACTAAATTTACTTACATGATGAATTATTCAGATGCTGATCTCGAAGTGTGTGAAGTTCTCCAAGCAATTTATCCATTTTTTGTTTCTTTTCTTGTAGCACTCTCATTTTGCTAAAAAGCTTGACTTTTTCATCAGGTAAATGTTCTGAAACTGATGGATTCCTGCTCTGGGAAACCTCCCTAGTTAATGAAAGACTTTCTGCCTGTCTTCTGTTGTCAGGAACTGCTGGAGGCTTATTAAAAAAAAAAAAAAAAAAGACAAAGGCAATTGCACGTTTCTTTCTGATTTTTAAACTACTTTAAACATAAATATTTGTAAGAGAGACAAAATTTGCCTAAGTTGCACTGATAAATAGATGTTCTTTATATTTTAACACAACCTCACTGAATTGCTGAGACAGAGATCAAACTTGAGATCCTAATGTCTAAGCCTCTCAGGGTTCTGGGATTACAGTGTAGCACCATACCCAGTATCTCTCATCTTTTCATTATTTATTTGTCTTTTTGAGACAGGGTCTTGCTCTCCAGTTCAGGCTAGCCTGAGCTTACTTTGTAGCCTAGGCTGGTCCAAAACTTACCACAATCATCCTGCCTCAGCCTCCCAATACTGGGATTACAGGCTTGCACCACCAAGACTGGCTTCATTCTTTTTTTAGAATCATAGCCATAAACTTCAACTTCCAGACCTACATCATGTTCTTTTCCTTTTTGTTTTGTTGAGACACAGTCTTACTGTGTGACTAGCTTGAACTCACGATCAGCCCAGTATAGCCATGAACTCACAGTGGTCCTCCTGCCTCACACTCCTGAGTCCTGGGACTACAGACATGTACCACTATGCCAAACTGTCTCTATTCAAAAAAAAAAAAAATCAATAATACACTAAAGGTTAGGGACTTATATATGAGCAGCACTGAGCTTTGTCAAATTTTGATATTTTCCCATATTTGTATATATTCTTTAAAAGAAAATATAACATTAGAAAAATAGCTAAATGTCTGTACATATCTTTCCCAAACTACATTATCCTCTAGAGAAATAATCACCAATCTATTTAGCTCATCCATCATTTTTGTACATATTTTTACTTTGTAATACCTGTGTTCATAAAAATTAGAATATATATATATATATGATGTATAAATTAAGCAGCATCTTTTTATTTATTCATTTTTGTAGTCCTGGAAATTCAATCAAGGGCTTCATGAATGCAAATACTTCATCCCTCATCTACATTGTCAGACCTAGTTTTCTTTTAGTTTTTTTTTTTTTCTTTTCTGTATTCTAGGGAAAGTTCCACAGGATGTTCAGGATCACTACTAGATCAGACTCATTGTGATTCTATTTACAGGTTCCTAAGTGCTGGGCACATGCCACCATGCCCAGTTTCAATTGCCTTATCAGGGCGCAGAGTGGAGTGGGGGGGGGCAGCACAGCAGACCTGGGTTGAGCCTGCTTGCAGGTGTTTAAATCCGCTTAGCTATTCGGCAGGCTAGCTATCTTTTTTGAACTCTGGTCATTTACTATAGTAACTGCTATGCAGAATTTTACTCCACGTATCATAATTTATTGATTTTCCTTCATGAAATGAAGAAATATTTATTTCTGTTGTTTTGCTACTAGCACAATGCTGTCATGAGCATTCTCATACCTATCTCCTTATAAACATTTAAAACCATATTTTTTTCTTTCACTTGGTCAACAAGCAAACACACAACACTTCATTTTCAGGCATACTCATTTCCAATGGAGAGGTATTAATTCTTTCTTATCCAAAACTCACACATATAAATTTGTATTTGTGTTATTTAAAAAGTGTGTAAAATTAAAGTATTTATTAACTCTCAAGCAAGAAGTTTCATAGAACTGTTGGTAACTATGGTGAAACACTGTAAGGACTTATACTGTAAGTCTTAAAACTTATGACTATTCAGATTTTACTGGAAAAATAATGTATTATACAAAAATTTGACCAAGACCTTATCTCAAAATCTTTTTATAGTATACAAAAAGAAAATTTCACTAATAATTTGAAAGTAAATCTCCTTTAACCTGTGCTTCCAGCATCCCACCTATTAGGGAGCCCAAACCGTACCTGGAGGGAGGAGTCACTGTTGATGAACTTGCAACCATTCTGCCAGATGGCAATTACACTTAGTCAGGTTTGAGAACCACTGTCTAGTTAATGCAACTATAAGCTCAACTATACTAAAAAAATTAAGGTACCTGAGAATCACGCAGTTGATTATGAAAACGCTGAATTAAATCATTCAACTCTTCATTTAGTTCAGATGTGATACTGGCTCCCGATAAACTACCTGTGGTTTCTGCAGCAACTGGAAAAGCAATTAACAATTGTTTCTTAATATAAGATGCTTTTTTATTTTCTGAGAGGCTATAACATAATTTCGCAAAAAAAAATTAATATAATTTGAAACTAGTTAACTTTACGTACATGTACAAACTCTCCATAGTGAATGTAATAATAATGTACTGCAAACACAAACTACAAAAAAACCAAAAAATTTTAAAACTAAATTAACTTTGCTAATTTTATTAAAAGTTTCTATATAACCTAAAAATAGACAACTAAAAAACTCTAGCAGAGCAGCTATCTTTTTCTATTCCAGTATACAAGAGGGAACAGTCAATTAATAATCATGACTGATGGAATGGCTAAGTTGAGGGAATGGTGTGTAAAGCAACAATTTGAAAAGAAGCAGTTGATTCTGACAGAACTTAAGCTAAAAAAGTTTGCTTAGAGGCTCGGATAATAAATGGGATAGGCTTTCTAGGAAATTTAATTCCTGTCTCAACTACCCAAATCTGCCATTATATGACAAAAGCAACCATCAACAATATACAAACAAATGGATACAACTGTATACTACACAACTTTATTTCAGGCAGTGGGCTAAATCTATAGTCTGCTACATCTGCAATGCAACAGATAACTTACTGCATACTACATGTCATACTAAAAGACCATGGATTTTAGCTTCTTCATTAAAGAAAAATAGGTCTCATATTTCTAAAGCAGTTTTGAGGACAATTTCGGTAACAGTTGCTATCTACTATTCAACCACCATACCCCTACCCTCAATTCTCTCTAGTTCTAAAAGAATATTGACTACAAATTATTTTCATTTTAAGAAAAACATTCTCTTTCTTGAAAAATTAAAATTTTAGGGCTGACAGAATCTATGAATCTAGTCCAAATTCTACATGGCAAAGAAATTCCAATACAGATAATGAATATGCAACTCTCCAAATGGTGAAATAGTCTTTTCCATGACAATTACAGTCTCCTTACATACTAAACATTATAATCCTAACTTTTCATCAATGTAATGGTTTGTCTCTAGATGTCCCCTCAAAGCCTCAATCAGTCATGGAGCAGACTTCTAGAGCTTGAGATTAACTCATGATCCACTGGGATTATAGATCTTAGTATTATTGGGATTATGGCTGTGAGTGCTACACCCAGCCTCAGGCAGATAGCCTGAATGTAATATAAGAGAGACAAACAGATTTCTTCTCTGCTACCATTTATTGCTGCTACTCCTTCATTTTGCTCTCTTACTCTTTGCTGCTGCCATGAAAGGTTGTTCTCTGTCACATGCCAGTCTGAGATGGACCCAGCTGAATATTTACTGAAACCTCCTTTATTAATTGTGAACTAAATAAATCTTTCCTGCATTTTGAGTGTTGGATATTTATCCCAGCAATGAGAGAACAGTAACTGAGTATTCCACCACAAAATCTCTATAAAAGCCAGGCATGGTGGCGCATGTCTGTAATCTCAGCACTCAGGAGGCTGAGGCAGGAGGACTGTTGTGAGTTTGAGACCAGCATGAGCTACAAAGTGGATTAAGGCCAGCCTGAACTGCATAGTGAGACCCTGTCTCAAAAAGACAAAAAAAAACTCTATAAAGAGCAACTGTTTTAAAGGTATCATATATAAATTTGAATGAATTCAAATTCCTATTCATTCTTTTACTCTGAATCATGACAGCACATATTTAAAAATAAATCATTTACTTTATACACAGTTCACACTTAGAATTTCAAAGACCCCTAACCTTAGTATTCAAGAGCTCTGACTGTACTAAAATTTTATATAAGTTTAGGCAAGTCAAACTGTGAAGTTACTCTCTGTAATTCAGGAGTAAGAATAGTTTTTGCATACTAACGTAGAATTCTATATTAATTACATGATTATACAAATGTATACATGCTTAACTGATAAAGGAAAGTCTAAAAATCTGATAATCCAAGCTGGAAAAATAACTGTTAGTCCTCACCAAACTAGTATTAGGGTTTATGCTAAAATATTTTAATCATTTTTCCTTAAATACCTATTTCCTAAATACATCTACTAATGATTCTTCAAGTTTTATATGGAAAAAATAGTGACAAAAATTCAGTAATTATTACTACATACAACTGTATCATATTTCAAGAGTAATTTACCTGAAAGTCATAAATTCCTTATGAAATTATAAAATTAAAGATTTACCAGTGATGAGTTGAGCCAGTAGGCTTAGATACTAGCATGAATTCAGTAATTTATTTCTGACTAAAAGGACCTAAACTCACCAGCAAAAAATAGAGTACTCAAGATAAACTATCAAAAAAATCCATGAGCAGATTACTAAAATATGGAACTTAAAACTCAGCTGCTAGAAGGGTGTGTCATAAATTCATATTTTTTTTTTTAGTATAACAACTATTGTTTATTTATTTATTTTTGTTTTCATAACGTTTTGGTATTGTACAAGGTGCATTCATGATATTATATTTACAGGTTTTTATACAGCTGAATTATATCAAAGATTCAATAATTATTTACCTAGTGGATGACCATAGCACTAAAAGCCGACATAATATCCTGTCCAACCACCATTAGTGCAGATCTTGCCTCTCATAGAATTATGTAGAAGCACAGCATTATCTATCCCAACTGTACTGTCTATACACACACATC
>PVKA01002193.1:0-36204 GCA_004027165.1 Ctenomys sociabilis
TATATTATTGCACTTATTCTACTGAGCCATCTCCCTGGCCCCTAAATTTATAAAAGAAATGAAGTTCACATTGAAGTTTTCTTAACATAAATTATCACAAATCTTTGCACTATAACCAAACACCATGGTCAATCTAAAGTCACTTCCAATATAATAATTTTCAGTGATATAATTATATATAGATATAATTAATTATATCTAATTAATGTATTAGTACTCACTATTACCATGCTGTTCAAATTATACCCGATGCACCAAAACGCTATCATTAATATAATTTAGCATTTCAATAGACTGCATCAGAAATCTGGGCCATTATTATTATTATTATTATTATTATTATTATTATTATTATTTTTAGGGAAGGGTCCACAGGGTGCTCAGGGTCTCACTACTAGATCGGACTGTAGTGGCCTCCCAAGAGCTGGGATTACAGGTGCATACCATCATGCCCAGTCTCAGTTGCCCTTTCAGTGCGCGCCCTGGATGGAGCCAGCATGGCAGGCTGGGAGATTGATACACCGGGCCCTGTGCCTGCTTGCAGGTGCTTTAATCCACTGAGATGTTTGGCGAGCCCAATGTCATTTTGTTAGTGTTATATACAAAGAGATTCAGCTATAGACAACAGAAAAATTCTCTGCTTTTTTACTCTCAAGGGCAAATCAAAGTCTAAGAAATTTGGCAAATTAGACGTTTTCTCAACTGTTCAATCAACAAAATTCATCTTAATGTTTTCTGATTTATTAAAATTATCAGTGTGACATCTAGTACAACCAATACAGAGAAAAAATACATGTCCACAGAAAAACACTAGGAACAAATTAAACAAGGTAAGCTGAGGTTGCAGCGTGGAGATGTAACAAGAATTTTCCCCATTCTTCTTTCAACAGGTGAGAATATATAGGAAAAAAGGAAGGAACCTTCTTTTTTTTTTGAAATTTTAAAAATCTTTTATTTTATTTTAATTTTATGTAAAATAAAAATGTATTATGTTCATAACTTTCATACAAGTGACATCATAGAAGTAAAGATTGTCATGCATGTCACACACACACATCAAAATGTCTCATTGAATTCAAAAACCTAAATGAAGGATCAAGAACAATTTTCTGAAACCTACTCAAAAGGATTTCAGGATTTAACCAATAACAAAAAGTGAGCAATGTTGAAAACAAAAGGATGATAATACAAGAGCACCAAGGTTCGATCTCCACCTCTACCTGCCTTACCAGACCCAACCTTAAGGCAGGCTGAGCCAGCCAAAAAAAATCATTCTCAAGGAACTTTCTTGATAAGAGGAATAAAGGAAGGCTAGGGATACCCCTCAGAGGCAGAGTGCTATCTAGCAAACAGAAGGACCCTGGTTCCAACCCTGGTACCATAAAGATTCTCATAAGAAAGAAAAAAGGAAGAGGGGAGAAGAGGGGAGGGAAGAGGAAGGGGAGGGGAGGAGGGCAAGAAATGGAGAGAAGAAAAAAAGAGGAAAAGAAAACAGATAATTCAAAAATAAATGCTTTATGTCTTTGCCTACCTTTTGTTTGTAAATGCCTCTGGCAAATCCAATAGATCTTTTCGCAGTTTGAATTGCCCTCCTTATTGGACACAACTAACATGATTCTAATGATCTTTGTGGGACAAAAGTAGTTTTAGATTAGGCAAGACCTCGTCTTCCTGTACAGTCCCCAACAGCAGATGGCCAGAAATGAACGGTCAACATTATAGGCAGATGTGATATCTAGAATATTTAACAGTCACTGCAGTACTGGAAGGGTGCCTACTCAGAGTATAATCACTCACCCCTCTTATGATCACCTGGGGTATTTGCTCAGTATGAGAAGGAAGCCAACACTGACTCAGTGGAGAGAGGAAAGGGTTTTTATTCACTGGCAACTCCAATTATGCCAGCAAAAATTCATCTAACTTACATAAAATCATTCTAAGAGTAAAAATAATCTTAAAAGATGTTTATTTTGGCTGGGGATACAATTCAGCGTCACAGCACCTGCTTGGCTAGTGCAAGGTCCTGAGTTCAATTCCCTGTACCATAAAACAAAAAGCAACAAAAAAGAAGAGACTTAAAAGATATGTTTATTTATTTTTATAGATAAATCTAATTTATATTAAATAAGGAATACTATGGATATAAATTAACAGGTAATGGAGATGTCCCAGAGCAAAACTGTCAAATGAATTGATTTATTTCCTTTATCATTGAAAGAACCCTCTTGTTCTTTTTTCCTGTTTTCCACATATGTAATTCCTTTATTTTTTGTTTTAAACTGTTTTGTTTTTGTTTTAATTTCTCTGGGAGCTGGGAAGATAACTCAGCAACATAAGCATCTGCCTGGCCAATGCAATGTCCTGAGTTCAATCCCTGCCACGATAAAAAATTCTACACAATATTTTAATTTCTCCAAGTAAATAATATCAAACAAAATAAAATGGAAATAGTTTACATTTTTTTCTATCCTTGGTTCTAATTCTTTATTACTTCTAGTCAAATCAATAAAATTTCTATTATATCAATATGACCTTCCCATCCTTCTCATTGGCATTAAATAAACTATTTGAAGCAGCAATAAACTTATGCAAAAGAGGAAAATACAACTTAAAAATATTTTAAGTGTAGAATATTACCAAGTGTAAATCCCTATGCCATCTTTATTCCCTAACTAAATTAGTTTTTAAAGAAAATAGTTCCTCCTATTTACAGATTTGTTTGCTCTGAATATTTTTATATTTAAAATATAAGATTTCCAGTTCAATTACAAACATCCTGCTTAAGAAACATAGTATTAACACATTTGTGTCAAAAATGGAATTTTTACAAAGTTTTACGTGATGTGGGCTAACCAAACAGCTTAGGGGATTAAAGCACCTGCAAACAGGTACAGGGACTGGGGGCTGGCTTACCAGGCCTGCTGTGCCAGTCCCACCCCCAGAGTGAACTGAGATCATTGAGACTGGGCATTGTTCTGCACACCTGTAATCCCAGCTGTTGGAAAGCTGTAAACAGGCAGATTACTATGAGTCCAAAGCAGTAGTGAGACCCTAAATACCCCGTAGACCATTCCCTAAAATACAAAAAAAATGTTTTACATGAAGTTAATGTTACTTGGAAAACTTCAAGGAATAAAAATCTGAAGAGAAAATATTCGATTATGTTCCACTGATATGTATATCCTCCATAGTAATAATTTCTGTGGGACAAAGAGTAGATGCTCAAATTTTGCACTGGCACATGCCTGTAATCCCAGCACTCAGGAGTCTGAGGCAGGAAGATTGCCATGAGTTTGAGGTCAGCCTGAACTACATAGTAAGACTCTGTCACAAAACAGTCAGTCGCTGACTGATAAAGATAAATACATTTTGAAACTACCAACACATAATGAATAAAAACTTTAACAAGCTGTTTGTAAATTACAAAGTGGTTGCACAATATTTAGTGTGTTGTAGTTATAAAATGTCATAAGAATAAAAACTTATTTTATGTATAAAGGTATATGACTAAAAATGGTTATTTTTTAATTTTTTCTACATGGAAGTGTTTTTAGTCTTACAGAAATGTTTATCTACTCTGCTTTATGCCCTTAATTGTCATCCTTTTGTATTCAATTTATAGTCCTCTTTTCTGTAGGTACCGAGAAAATAACATAGCAAGAACAAAATATCAGATTTTACAAACTGTAATACTAATTACTACCTGGGGAGAAAAGCTATACTTGCAGTGGATGATGAAATCAAGTAGATGATTGATTGGTCTGCTGTTGGTCCTGATGCTTGATAATAGAAACTGATGTTCTAGACCTTAAAGACCAGAGTGGCATTATTGTTATATTTAAACTTGCCACTCAAAACTGACATATAAATATGGGTTGTCAAGTTACATTTTATGTATCACTGTTGTTCTCCTCATTACAAATGACTAAGATTAGTACAGAAAAGGAACTAAATTAAAAAAAGAATTTGTCTTTCTACAAGTTCTCACCTTGGTAATATTTCGCTTATGTAAGCTGTAACCTCACTATGTCATTAAAACATAAAATCTATTTGTGCCAAAACTTTTGATTTCAGCATACAATTGTTAAAACATGAAATTGTTACTTATAATAACATAGTTTGAGGGGGAATTGAAAAATAAATCTTCCTTTATAAATTATAATATCTTTAAACTTTCAGTTCTTTTAAGGAAAGGCACTCAGGGCACGTGGTTTGTTTTGTTTTGCTTTGTTCTGTTTTTTTTTGTTTGTTTGTTTTTGGTCAGCTCATCCCACCCTAAGGGCAGAGCTGGTACAGCATATAGTGCCAGGGATCAAACCACAGTCCCCAGCACCTATGTAAGCTTGTCTAAGAAGGTGCTTTAGACCACTGAGTTATCTCCTGAGCCCCAAGTAGTTTTTACTATTTCTCTTGATTACGAAGAAGAAAAAGGGAAATAGAGTAAGGATGAACACGGTTAACTACTAAAAATAATACATGAAGGAAGCAGAAAGGAAAACTTGGATTTTACATGTTCTTGGATTTTTACATGTCTATAACACTTTGTCAAAAATTGTGAACTCATTTTTATGTATTTAGTACAGGGACTACAGGGTCTCACTACACAAATAAGACTTGTAATGATCCTCCTGTTTTCAGCCTCCCAAGGGCTGGGATTACAGGTATGCACCACCATGCCCAGTCATAATCACTGTCTGAGCGCTTCCTGGGGGCAGGGCTGGCACAGCTTGCCAGGGATCAAATCTCAGTCCATGTACCTGTCTAAGCAAGCACTTTAGTACACAGAGCTATTTGGAAGGCCCAAATACTATGAATTCTGAAGTAAGATTCCCATAGGCAAGACAATCCTAAAACTAAGATGGGCTATAATGAGCTATATTACAGGTATCCTGTACCTAGGAGAAGCCTCTTTCTCATTAGAAATGATTTTAGAATGCCTGTAGAGGATACTAGTATGATGAAAAATTACTTCCAACATGCTAGTTGTCAGGTGTGCAGAGTATGTTTCCCCCTAATTTAGAAAAATGAATTTCAAGGGACAAAGGTCAACAGTAGCAAAGTGTTATTGAGACCAAGGTCCTGAGAGAGGAGGCACCCTGAAAGGGGTGGCCAGAGGCTGTTTCTCCAAGAATGTTCCACAGAACAAAATCACAAAGTGGGTACAACATGGCTCAGACTGCTGTACAAGCAACAGGATTCTACGTGCAGTGGCAACATGGACCCAGTAGGGAAGTGAGGAAGGCCCCAAGGTAATGGCAGCAACAATAACTTTCACTTTTCTCGAACTTCTAGCATACAGCGATCAGATCAGCAGCTTCTTGGAAGGGAAGGGACAGGAAATGACAGGAGGCTGTGCAGGATGTTCTTTCCACTCAGGCGCTGATGCCTGTCTGGACTTACTGGTACTGCAGTACTATCGTCAGCTGCTGGTTATCTCTGAGGGAGGCTCATAAGCCCGGCTACTGCATTCCCATGTGGAGGCCTGGCCTTTTTCAGATGCGCCTCCAGGCACAGTTCTGTTGACTTTTCATCTTTTTTAAATGTATTCAGTGCAGGGTTTACACGGTTTCAATACACATGTAAGACTCTCAGTGATCCTCCTGTTTTCAGCCTCCTCAGCACTGGGATTGCAGGCGCGTGCCACCATACACAGTCTGAGATTTCATCTTCAGCAGTTACTCCCTGAAGGGCCCATCCTTGTCTGACTGCCTATCAATTGCTATATAACTTAGCTATGCAAAATATTAGGAATAAAGAAAATGACTTAAGATAATATTAAATGTTTATAAACATAAGGAAATCGCTAAAGGGCTAAAGCATACAGCTTCAAGAAACATTATAAATAGGTTAAGGAATCAACATTTTAAACACTGCAAATTCCCCTAAAACTACTGAATAGTTGAGATCTCATTTGCAAAAAAATATCTAGAACAAAATTTATTATATATATATACATATATATATATATATATATATATATATATATATATACTGACCAATATTTGAAGTTATAACTACTAAAGTTCTATACTACAGATCAAGCGTGCAACACTGTTTCTTGTAAATAATTATTTCCAAGGAAATCATGGCACTGTTCCTAGTTTGTCACAGGATGACCTTTTGTTCCTAAGATCAGTATAAAGCAATGTTAAAAAGTCTATAAATATAAACTTGAAGTGTCACTATTACATTACTGAATTTGATTTTGAAAAATACATTTGATATACTTAGTTTTCATTTGAAGTTGTTATATATCAGTGGCACAAATTTATGATGCTTGAGGGAATGGGCTTTGAATGACAGAATTAAAATAAAATTTAGGAAACACTCAGTAATAGTGGCAAGCAGCCTGGGAGATTAACAAACTTCGTGTGAGACACTTGTTCATGTAAAGACAATAGAAGCCAATGATATAACATGTAACAACATAACAAAACACTGACATATAACCCTTAAAATGACAATTAATTAAAAAAATTTACAATTAAGAGACAATCATTTTGAGTGTTTTAAAATACTTCAATCACTTATCATTTCTTTGTGGTGACAATATTACAGTTTTCTCTAGTTATTTACAAATAAATTGCTAATTGGTCACTCTACTGTGCTATGAAAACACCTGATTTTTTTCTTCTTTGAAAGCTGCATTTTTATATCCATTAACCAACATATTCCTATATCTCCCTTATCCCTATCTTTCTTGGCCTCTGGTAACCACTATTATCCTCTATTTACCAGAGATAAAAGTTTCTAGCTTCAATCTGCGAGAAGGTGGAATTTGTCTTTTTATACCTGGTTTATTTCACTAGCACAGTGCCCTCTACACGTAGCCACATTGCAGAAAATGCCAAGAATTCATTCTTTTCATAAGTCTGAATACCATATTTTCTTTATCTATTAATATAATGATAGACAAGGACTGTTCTATTAATAAAATAATTAAGCACAAGTTCTTTGGAGACAGTATTTTAAGAAAGTTCCATTCCATTCCCAAAGATTTGTACTTTTAAGAGGAAGACTTTAATAGTAGTTACTTACTAAAACTAAATTAACACTACTTTAATGTAATTATTAATTGGTATATGATTCAAAAAAATAATAAGAAAACATATACAAACTTACTGTTGATATAAATTTCAATCATAAAAACAAGCTCTTACTGTTCTGGAAGTATTGGCAATTTTTCTGCCCAATGCAGACATTTAGTTGTCCAAAATAAGATTTAAAGGTCTATACTGGATTATATTGCTGAATTCACATATCTATAATATTTAAATGGCAATGGAATATCCATCTCTGACAAAACTAAACAAAAAAGGGGATATAAATGAAGGACCATTTTGTATCTGTATATACAAAATAGGATACATTCATAGCTACTTTCTCTTAATTCAGTAAAAAGAAAGATTTGTACTAATAGTGTCTAGACAAGATATCATGTCTGCATTTTATACTATGAATAACCACTATGAAGGAATCAATACGCAATGCATCAATTATTATAACTGTCTTACCAACCTGTTTTGAAACTGTCTCATTGCTATTTGTTTTTCAATAAAATTAATAAGAAAAAGTAAAACTCTATCTTTAGGAACTGGTGAATGTGAACTATTTCACCTACTGAAAGTTAAAAAGGGATAACATTATTTAGTGAATACTGTGTTTCTAAGGAATCAAAACTTATGTCCTTACAGATTTACTGAGGATCTTAGAATCTAGTTCTCAAGAAAAAATTACCAATCCTAATAAACTTCTAGAAACTCAAGATTATTTTCCCATAGAATTATATTAAAGAAATCTTTTGTATAAAACCAATTAAGTTATATGACACTGTCAAATTGAATAAAGTACACACTCTTCTCAAACACTATTAGATACCCAGATTGTTTGGCTACATAGAAAGCTTTCATTGAAAATGATCTTGTTTTGTGAAATTCATTTGGTTTAATCTTAACTTCCATCCAGACTATGTCCTATGTGACACTACTCACTAGTGGCAAAGAATTTCACAGGACAATGCAACGGTGTTCATAAGTCCATCTTTAACATCTATCTACTACAGGAAAAGTATCTGAAAATATCTTACCCCAGATATGAGAAATACTTTACAGAAGTCCAAGACCGGCAGAATCTGTAGAAAGCTGGCAGCTTCCAGCGTGTCTTGAAGGTTGTCCATATTAAGAGAAAGCTTTGCAGTATAAATGAAATCAATAATTTTCCTTAGACCAACTTTACTCACTCCATGAAGCTTAATGCACATTAAATCTTGTTCTTTCATGCCACCTTAAAAAAAGACATTCAATTAAAGGAAGGTAGATAATTAAGGTTAAATTCATGTCTGTTGCCAATTAAAATCAAGAAAAAGCATTCCCCAGTCAGGCCTTGGCATATTTTACAGTTAAAAGAGAGTACTTAAAGAAGATTTTCACTTATACTAACGGAAGCCATAAATAATGCAACAGCTTCCAAAATGTTCTCCTACCACTATCTATGTTTGATAGATTAAGGATTGGATTAGTAACACTGCAATCAAACAATCCATTCATATATGAGAAGGGAAAAAATGGAAAATAAAGATGGATGGTACAGCTAGGAACACAGGCATTGCAAGCTAGGACAGCAATGTTCAGCATTCTAAACCAGTCACAAATCTGCCCCTTTTCTTTTCTTCAGACAAGACTTGGTGTAGGCTTTGGCATATTATCCAACTCTAGTAACCATATTTTACTTATATACATGTATTTTGTATAGAGCTTTCCAGTTATTTGAGTAATAAATTCTGATAACTAAGTTCATTTATAATTAGCTATATTGAAGGAAAATTCTAGCTCCACAGCTTCTTAAAATCTAACAAGTTTTGTAACCATGCTCTTTTACTTGGAGTTATATATAAAATTCTCACAGAATTATATATTCAAAACATTTAAATAAATACAAACATAAGTCCTCATGTATACCAAGAAACTGATTTACAGATTTGCCTTAAGAGGGGAAAACAATCCTTCCTTTTAAAAATTCATACAAAATTAAATCTGTGAAGATGTCTAAGAAAACTGTGACTTTTAAAATTTGACTTATTTTCTTTGATAGCCTCTATCCTTTCCATGTATAATAAACCAGAATGGTGTGACAGAAAAATTTAAATCATAGTTAATACAAAAACCCTGACCCTAAGAAATGTAGTTTTCCTAATGAATTGGGAACATTACCACAGCATTACCACAGACTTTCTAATGGATTGATGCATTTTAATAAATGTTTGGAGTGATTTATGACAATTTAAAATAAACCTGACCAGTGCTTCCATGGGGCTGCCCATGGAAGTATGTGGGGCTGCCATTTGCTTTGTCTCAGTGGTGGATTATTTCTTAATTTTCATTACTAATTTGTATACAAGTGTCACTTCACACTTTCTACAAGCACTCACTTTGCTATATTGTTATGAAAACAATTCAATAATCTGAGTTCCCAGTAATTAGTGTTTTGATGTTGAATTGAAGATTATGTAAAAACTTAAGTTTATCACAAAGGACCATCATTAATCTGGGCCAGATAAGGTTGCATGAGATGAAACTTCAAAAATAATTCATTTCTTGCTAAAGCGTGTGGCTCTATTTGCTCCCTTTAAGGAAAAATAAAGTTATTATCTAGTAAAAATTGTTTGGGTAAAAAATTCATCTTGGTTATAATATAAATCTGGGGTCAGTATATTTGTCTTATCAGAACTGAAAAAAAGAAAGTTAGAAATACTGGTTTTTTGTTTAAATAAGATTATGTAAAAGTTAAACTTTCTGTTTTCAGTATGTCTGGTCTAATTTTTGATTTGTTGGAAATTTCTTTCACATTAAATGATTAAGATCCAGAAAAACAAGATGGATGGTAAACAGAAACATTAATTTCCCATAAAACACTAGTACTGCTCAAAAAAAAAAAAAAAAAAAACAAGTTGCATAACTTCCCATTAAAAAAAAAAACTATGGTGCATAACCACAGACACACTGGTGAATATTTCTTCTGAAAGCATTTCCAATTATAGAGAAAGAGTCCAAAATAACTGAATTTTATCTTAGAAATAAAGGCTTTACACATTGGTGGGTCATGTTGTATTAATATGAATGGAACCTTGTAGAAGGCAAACTACCTGTGAACATAGCTTTGAAGTAATCACTAGCAGACGCCATCATGACTCTGTGAACTGGAAAGGCATCATCTGTATCACCGGGCATCAGGGTCACATCGCAAAGCAACCCTTCAAGTCGAAGCTGGTCAAAGCCCTGGAAAAAGAACATGAGTTGAGCCACTGGTCGAGGTAGCATAAGGTTATAAATCTCTGCGCTAAAATGCCACTTATATACTCATGTGTTGCAATATATTTGGAAAATAGAGCTCAATTTTTATTCAGGAGAAGAAAATTCAAACTGCTTTTTGGTATGTAGCATGTGTAATTTTTACCATACAAAAAAGATAAAATTAGGGCTGAATTACATTAAGAACAAATAGGGAAACTATAGTACGTAAATTGTCTTTCATAATCACCAGGTTTTACCTTATTTAGAAAAGGTGTCATGAACATTTTTGCCTTCATACTCATAGGACGAGAGTATTTGTTCAATGATCCTTTCCACAATATGTTATTCACTATAATAATATTTTAATATCTCTGTTTACTGAAGTATCTTGGATTTTTGTTTCTTTTTTGAGAAAGTGAGAGAGTATTGCTATTAAGAACACAGTAGGAGTTCACCAATTAGATTGTTTCATTCTGTTAAGGATTAAGAATTGTGCTTTAAATATTCTAATACTCAGTGTATGGTTACTGTTTGACCAATTTATTTTTCAAACTTGCTATTTAGTTATCTTTGGTAAAGGAGGCCAGTAAGGTGTAGTAGGAGACTTAATTGTGCCAAATGCTTAAAGGTCTACCAGAAAACTAACAGGCTGAGGGTACCTGACTGACCTTATCTGATGAAAAAGTTACATTTCTTGTTATATAGGTCTTGCTTTATCTTGGTCTTCACCAATCGGCAGAAAAGTGTAGAAATGAGGTATACAAAGTAAAGCCATGCTTGTAATCCCAGCACTCAGGAGGCTGAGGCAGGAGGATTGTTGTGAGTTCAAAACCAGCCTGAGCTACAAAGTGAGCTTAAGGCCAGCCTGAAATGCATAGTGAGACCCTGTCTCAAAAAGACAAAAAACAAAGTAAAGCATATTAGTATGTTGAACTGTGAAAGGCTCTAGTCAACAACCTCTGTGGATAACCCACTACTATTGTGGACTGCTGAACTGTGTTGGAGTGTTTTATTAAAAAAAAAATTAAAAAGCCCAGGGGAACTATCCGCTTGAGCCCCCCTCCTGTCCTTCTCTTGGAGAGGAGCTTTTTTTCTCTCAATAAATCTATTCTGGTCATAAAAAATAAAATAAAATGAAAAAGCCAATAAAAAAAAAAAAAAGAAAACTAACAGGCTAGCACCCACAGTTAAAGGAGAGTCAGTGTTCTGGTTAAGAATGCCAGTTAATGAGCTCTTCTTCCTACAGTCTTGATGCTCCCAAGCCATAAAAAATAGGTCATTTTTCTTCTGATCTGTTCTTCAGAGGATGAAAATCTTAAGATTATAACAGGCTGATTCCACAGTGTACACATATTTCACAGTATTGTACTGTGTATGATAAATAAAAACAAATTGATTATCAATTAAAATAACAAAGATCTAACAGCCTGCTAAACTACAGCAAAGTGAGACAATATACAGCTTAATAATGGGGCAAAAAATGAAGATTTTTGGCAAGAATGAATCTATAGTTTTAAAGAAAGAAACGCTTCATTATAAAAAATCAGGTGTAGTGTGGTCATGCATGCCAGTAATTCCAGCACTAGGAAAGTGGAAGCAGGAAGATTACTATAATTTTGAGGCCAGCCTGGGCTACAAATTCAGTTCAAGGGTAGCCTGAACTGCATAGTAAAACTTTGTTTCAAAAAGACAAAAGAAATCAGGAATATACCAACACAAACTGTTTTCTCAGAATATAATATTCAATACAAAAACCAATATAAGTTTTATTCTATCCTCATATTTTAATAACAAAAAACTCAATGACTGTATTTGTGACTAATTGCATAATAGGTTACTTTAGTTTTTGTTCTGTGGAAAGTGTAAAGCATTCCAACAAGTTTTAATGTAGACCTTTTTTGTACAAATGCTGTCAACTGTTAAATGTAATAGCCTCATCATGACACTGAATAAATGTGTCTTTTTTGAAAAAGCAAGCAAACAAAAAAATTGGGTTTCACAGATTTAAGAAACAAAAGGCACAATATACTAAGAATGCAATTTTTAATTATTGTTTTATTCTTATTGTTTGATACAGGGTCTCGCTATACAGTTCAGACTCATAGTGATCCTCCTGGCTCAGCCTCCTTCTGGAATTACAGGAATGCACCACCATGGCCAGTTCTAGGGCCATCACAGTGCACCTGGGGTTCCGGAGCAGGCATGGCATGCAATACTGAGGATCAAACTTGTGTCCTTGCACTTGTTAGGCAGGTGCTTATGCCGCTGAGCTATCTCCTCCACCTCAAGAATGTAATTTTTTTATACAGTACCAGGGATTGAATTCAGGACCTTGCATTACCAGGCAAGCACTTATTCTAATGAGCTATCTTCCTGGCTCTGCAATTTTTAAATATTTGTTATTTATTTATTTATTTATTTTTGTAATTTAAGGAAGGGTCTACAGGGTGTTCAGGGTCTCACTACTACATTGGACTCGTAGTGATCTGCCTGTTTACAGCCTCCCAAGAGCTGGCACACGCCACCAGGCCTAGTCTCAATTGTCTCATTGTGCACCCCAGGGGCAGGGCCAGCACAGCAGTCCTGGGGATCAAACCTCAGGACCCTGCACCTGCTTGCAGGTGCTTTAATCAGCTGAGCTATTTGGATGCTTCTGAGAATGCAATTTTTAAAATATTCATTCTACACATATGGATGGTATGAACCTTAGTACACTCCTTAATATAATATTACAAATGATTTTAAAAGTAAATACTTGAATCCACAGAAGTACAGCTCCAAAGAGAGTATTTGATCCCACCACTTTTCCTCTAGGCAGAGAAAAATATTCATAGATTTTACTTTAGAACAAGATTATATTTGTCTTTCTCCACAATGCCTGACATGTTTTGGTCCACAAATATAAAATCTTCCCTAAGTATTCATTTTCTTTTGTATACACAAATACTATACACTCTCAATAATGTATGTGCCATTCTGACAATTCAGAAAACTAGAAATAAAGATGAGTAACTCGATTTATGAGAGGTATTTTGGAGGTAATATTCTCATGGTGAAGATAAGAAGTGACTCAATATTCACAGATGAGTTCCAATGTAAAATAAGTTTCTGGTATCACCTTAAAAATGGATACAAATATCATGAAGTACATACAACTGAAATTTAAAATTTTAATTATGACATAAAAAATCAAAAAACTTTTATCTAGAACAGTACCTTGGAACTTCAAAGGCTTGCAGTCATTGGGCAGAATTTTTACTTTGTGATAGGTTAACTTGAAACCAGACATTTATTTGTGAAGCATCTCCCAATAATGAAATCAGTTATGCTTAATGTACTTGCTTGTTGTAGATGATAAAGATTAAGACAAGATAAATGGCTGAAGCAGGGTTTAAAGGAAAATTTTGGCTTCTAAGGGCTTCACTTTCCTCCTCCTTGTAAATTTCAGATTAAAAAATTTAAATATATGCTTTCTTAAGATGTTGAAAACTAAAAGTCAACCCTAAGTTAAAAGACCATATATATTGTGAGATGTTTTAAAATTCACCTGGACAGATAAGATGGACAGACTTCTATCTCAGTGCACACAGATTTCACTCATTCTTCTAGCCTGGATAGTACTCTATGGTGGGGACACTGCTTAAGTTATTTAGGCATTCCCCCATTGCTTCCTGGTTGAACACTGCAACTGTCTCTCAACTTTTGAAATTATAAACAATGTTTCAATATTTGTATGAATATATTTGGAGAACACCTGGTAATTAGAGTTGTTGGTTAGTAAAACTTTATTTTTACCATTTTGATTGCTACTGGCAAACTAATGGGACCTGGTATTATTTGGGAGAAACATCATAGCTCAAGTGCTGGTGAAAAAAGACACATGTCCTGACATCAGTAAAATAACACTAAGTCCTCGAAACCATCTTCCTTTGTTTTTATTCATCAGTTTTTAAACTCTTGCAGATATTTTTGAAAAGCAATCACAGATTATGCAGTTAACAGTAATGACTGTATCCAATCAGTTATGCCCTCTCACTCAAAAACAAAAACATTTCTTGGCTCATTTGATAGTCCTTCTGCCTTTAAACATTCCCACAAATACTTTGCACTTGAAATTGGATAATGCAGTAGTCTTCAGTCCTACTACTTATTATTCTTTCTTCCTTTAAAAAAATGCCACTTTTTTTTAGTACATCTTGGCAGTACATAATGATCATAACCATCAAAGTGAATTTGTATATGAACACAATATATTCTTTTCCCCTCCTTTCCCTCTTTTCCTTCCAACCCTTTCCCCCTCCCAATTTGCAAAAACTCTTTCCATTTTTTAACCTTCAACTTTTTAAAAATCCTTTTACCCTACCTTCCCTTTCTCCTCTGACATCTCTTGTTCCCCTTTCTCCTTTTATCTTTAACTCTCATATCTCATATTATCCACATTCCATTAAAACGGTTTGTGCAGGTAAGCATATACTTAATTTTCAAAATATGAACAGTTCAGCCTAGCTCAGATGGCAGGAATCTTTACCTTCTTCACAAATGTGATCATTTACGGTATTTCACATTCTCATAAAAATATTCTAGACATTCTCAATCTAATCAGATGTTCCAAAAGAAAAGAACTGAGGTCCAGAAACACTTTTACCACATTTAGAGAATATCCTATTCTATGCTTAATTTGTCTACCTTTGGCAAACTGCTTTGTGAAGCTTTGCCTTTATTTTCACAGCATGTTAGTTTTGCTTTCTAGTACTTCACAATATATATCTTCACATGAATAAACAAATACTGTCATATCCAATTTCATATTAATGCCAATTTTATTCTAAATTATTGTGATTCTTAGTCAATTAAGATCTGTCAATTTAGATTGCTTTGCTACAGACTGTAAATATCTTGTTGTCATGCTATATTTTGGATATCCAAGCTGTGCTTCATAAGACGTTCCTTCTATGTATAACAGATATTGGGAAAGGGGAATGAACTTATTCAAAAGGGGAAAGTTACTGAGCTGAGGAGCACAGGAGAGGGAGTGGAGGAAACAGATTTATCTATGTATGTAAGCAGGATGCTTTGGACAAATGTACTGTGCATTTCAAGAAGCACATAATGCTTTAATTTGTTTTAACTCATTTTTTTCAATTGTTTGTACTTCTTCTTTTCTTAATTTTTTCTTAATTTTCTTTTGCCTTCTTCCAGTTTTACATGCCTATATCAGGGAATACGAATAACTGGTTGGAAGACAACACCATGTATGACAGCAAATACTGTGAAATTCATATTACTTTGTTAAGTGAAATTCTACATTGTTTGTAATTTTTAATTTTAATACTAATCTGTCTCTAAAATACAAAAAATTAAATTAAAAAAATTCATGAATCAAAAAGTTGGTCCGTTGCAACAAAAAAATACAATTGATAAGCACCTAACCAACCTTATGAAACAAAATGAAAGAAAAAGCCCAAATTATCTCAAAGAGTAGTGAAAATGGTGAAATCATGACCAATCCTGTCAGAATATCAACAGCAACTACTTTAAAAATCTTTACTCTCATACCATGAAAAACATAGAGGAAATGGACAGATTCCTAGAAATGTATAAATTACTAAAGTTGAATCAAGAAAATAAAAGTATCTGAACAACTAAATATCAGTGAATATACTGAAAACATAATTAAAAACTTACCAACAATAAAAGCTGAGCTCATGATGGATTCACTGCTAAATTCTCAAGAAACTTAGAGAAGATTTAACTCTAGTATGCATCAAACTCTTTGATGAAATTGAAAAGGATGCAATTCTCCCTCAATAATTCCTGGAGGCAACTATTACAGTGATACCAAAACCAGAGATAGATCCAATAAAAAAAGACAACTACAGGTCAATCTCCCTAATTAACATAGATGCAAAAGTCTTGTTAGATAGTAACAAACAGAACACAGCAAATCAGCACAAAGATAATGTATTATCACCAAGTGGGATTCATCCAAGGAATGTAGAGATGGTTCAATATACACAAATCCAAAATATAATACATCACATCAATAGAACCAAAGATAAATATCACATAATCGTCTCAATAGATGCAAAAAAAAAAAACTTTTTACAAAGTCCCAACACTCACTCATAATAAAAAAAACACACAGAAAAACAAAATTGATATTCTTTACCTCACCCCAATAAATGCCATCTGTGACAAACCAACAGTCAACGTTATTTTAAATGAACAAGAACTGAAAAGTCACTCTAAAATCAGGTAGAAGACAATAACGGCCACTATCACCACTCATATTCAACATAGTTCTGTAAACATTAGCTAGAGCAATTAGATAAGACAGGGAAATAAAAGAAATAAGAACAGGAAATAAAGAGTGCAAATTGTCATTATTCATGGAGAATGTGATACTCAACACAAATTCAGTAGCCTAGCTGGATTCAAATTCAATAATCAAAAATCAATAACCTTCTAGGGTGCAACTGTCTCTCTGAAAGAAAAATTAGAGAACAATATCTTTCACAATAGCATCCAAAATATGAAATACTTAGGAATCAAACTAACAAAGGATGAAAACCTCTACACTGGAAACCACAGTACCCTTAAAAATGAGATTGAAGAGAATATCAGAAAATGGAAAGATACAACTTGCTGATGCATTGGAAGAACCAACATAGTGATAACGGCCATACTCCCAAAATTGTTATACAGATTTAACATAACCCTGATCAAAATACGATTAGTATATCTCACAGAACTAGAGAAAACTTTCATAAAATTCATTTAGAAATGGAAGTGATCTAGAGTAGCAAAGGCAAAACAAAGGGAAGGCAAAAGATATCACAGTTTCTGGCTTGGAATTATACTTCAAAGCTACTGTGATAAAATCAGCATGATCCTGGCAAAAAAATATACATAAACATCAGTGAAATAGATTAGATGCTAACACACTGAGAAATACACTTAGCCATCTTGTGTTTCAGAAAGGGGCCAAACATGCTCACTGACAAAAGATAACCTCTTTAACAAATGGTGCTAGAAAAACTGGCTTTCCATATGCCAAAGACCTAAATTAAACCCATGTCTATCACCATGCACAAAACTAAAGCCCAAATGGATCAACCATCTAAATACTAAAACAAAACACTAAATTTACTTAAAGAGAACATATGAAGAAACTTTGAACACATAACTGTAGGCAGAGACTTCATGAACAAAATACGAATTGCACAAGAAGTGTTTCAAAGAATCAACAACTGCTATCTCATCTTGTTGAAAATCTTTTGCACATCAAAAGAAATCACCAACAGAGTGAAAAGACAACCTGCAGAATGGGAAAAAAATTCGCAAATTGTCCCTCAAAAAAGGGCATCCTTCTAGAATATATAATTTTTAAGTCTGACTACTCAAATTCAGAAACCTAATCCAAAAATAGGCATCTGAGATGAATACACACTTCTCACATGAAGAAATACAAATAGTAAATATATAAAAAATGTTCAGCACAACTGGTCACAGGAGAGATGCAAATTAAAACACACATTCCACTTCACTCCAGCAGAAAAAATGGATCTCATCAAGACATTAACCAATAACAGACTCCACAAAAGCTATGGGAAAAAGGAATGCTACTCCACTGTTGGTGGGAGTGTACACTGGTGCAGTCAATGTGGAAAACAGTGTGAAGATTCTTCAGAAAGCCAGAATTAGAGATCCCATTCAACACATCAGTAGAATCAAAAACATCATTGCACAGTGATATATGTGCACCCATGTTTATAGCATCACTGCTTATAAGATAAATTTCCACATGCCAAAGGCCCAAATTAAACCCATGTCCATCACCATGCACAAAACTAAAGCCCAAATGGATCAATGATCTAAATACTAAAACAAAAAAACACTAAATTTACTGAAAGAGAACAGAGGCCAGTAACTGAGAAACAGATAAAAAAAGATGTGGTTTTTTTTTATATGATGCGATACTACTCAGCCATAAAGACAGATAAATTGGATACTTTTATAGGTAAATGGATACAATTTGAGACAACACTCGTAAGTGAAATAAACCAGACTCACATATGAAAACACTGTATTGGTTCCCTAGTGTGAGAAACTGCAATGGCAAATAATTTCCAAAATGTACAATACAGGCTGGCCAAATAGCACCATAAGATTGGGTAGTAAAAGAAAGATTTTGTCAACCATAGACAATAAGGAGAAATCCAACAATGGAAGGCATCTGTGAGAAGTAACTACAGATCTAGTGGTAGTCAAGGAGTGGAGAGAATGAAATTATCTTTTATTTTAGTAATCACTGCTTAAGTGAACCATGCTTAATGTTCTTTACTCTAGCAAAAGAAATGTGTACTGCTAACTCCATCATGGGTTATCATGAAATTTGTTTAAGGTTCTAGGAATCTAAGCTTATTAGGTATCAAATGTCTTCCTAGATAATTTCTTTGAGAGCCTAGTTTTCTAAAGCTTATTTAGTGGAGATGATGTATCTCCTAAAGCTATTCATGCAACAAAGAAGGACATCTTCTTTGGTGTATCCTTGACTTCTAATCACCACCATTTTCTCTCACACCTTCTTTGTTTATCTTGATGAAAAGAAAACACTTGGATATTTATCATACACTTTACTTGGCCATAAATAAAGACATTTAATCTTCTAATCTTTCATCCGTTTGCAAAGACAGAAGCTGACCCAGGCAAGGTCAAAGAACTAAACTGTAAGTGGTACAGTTAGAATTTCAGTTTGGGCTGCATGCCACGTCATTCTCACTACAGTTAGGAAGTGAATGAGTGACCCTGCAGAGTGAAACATCTCGGAACAGCTGTTCCCCATGTATCTGTGCCTCTGATCATACTTTCAACGTCTTTCATGGCTGGGATTTTCTATTTCTATTTTTAAAACAATGACAACATTTACAACTCATACACTTCCCTGGCCTACAACTTGGACAACCACATACCTAATATTAGATACAAAGATTCCTTATTAGCGGTTGACCCTAAAATATCAATTTGTGAGAATATAATAGACATTTTAAAGATATTTTTTGTTTTGTGCAGGGTCTCACTACACAGCTCAGACTTGTAGTGATCCTCCTGATTTCTGCCTCCATAGTGCTGGGATTACAGGCATGCGCCACCATGCCCGGACTCCATCCCTGGCAGGGTACCTGGGGTTGGGGCCGGTACAGCACATAGTGTCAGGGATTGAACCCCTGTGCTTACCTAAGCAAGCACTTAGTTTGCTGAGCTATAACGCCAGCACTTAAGACTTTTAAACAGAAAGATTTAAACAGCCATCTAGGGTGGTAGCTCTGTATCCCTACAGAAAATATTATAACAAAAAAAAATTCTGGGTGTAGTGGCATATGCCCATAATTTCAGCTTCCATGAGGCTGAGATAGGAGAATCACAGCAAGTTTGAGGACGGCCTAGGCTATAGGTGTTCAAGGCCAGCCTGAAATAAATAACAAGGTCCTATCTCTAAAAAACAAAATAATGGCAGTTAATGTTTAGAACTTTCACCTTGAATAACTAAACTCAGTGCGCTGATGTCGGCAATTTGAGCAACTAACTGAAGACAGCAATGCATAATACAGAAACCATGCTTGAATACCTGTCATCTTGGTCTTCTAACTGTACTGTTCATAATG
This sequence comes from Ctenomys sociabilis, assembly GCA_004027165.1. Lineage (NCBI taxonomy): Eukaryota > Metazoa > Chordata > Mammalia > Rodentia > Ctenomyidae > Ctenomys > Ctenomys sociabilis. The sequence continues at coordinate 19,955 of PVKA01002193.1, forward strand.
TCCTATCAATTATTATACTCTCTTTAAAATAAATTATGAAGTGGAGTAAGATAAGATAGTTCAGTAGAATAAGCGCCTGCCTGGTAAGTGCAGGTCTTGAGTTCAATTCCCAGTACACAATAAATGAATATAAAATAAGTTAAAACAAGGAAAACAAATTAAGATTTCCTGAAACCAAGCGCCAGTATTCAATGATTTCCCCAGTCTTACATAACTATATCAGTTAATCTGAGCAACAGACTTGATGATAAAAATAGATAAAAAAAAGTAAAAAGTTAATTAGCTATCCCTCTTTTGAAAACCTGTAACATATATATTGTTGTATGTTTCCCTGTTTCTGTCTTTTTTTCTATTTGTTTTTGCTTCTGTTTTTACCTTTCAAAATTAACAAAATTAAATTGAAAAATGATTTGCACAAAGAGTGTTTTCAAGTAATAAAAATGTTTAGGTTAATTTCAAAATGTGGATGTGTGTGCGTTGCGAGGAGTAAAAACAGGGGCTCAGACATGTTAGACTAGTATACTACCAATGAACTAAACCTGCAATAATTATTTTTTTCATTCTAAGACAGGGCATTGCTAAATTTCTAGGCTTCCTCAAACTTTCAATTCTCCTGCCCCAGCCTGATGGGCTGTGTGTCACTGTGCCTGGCTCACATCACCATTTTTACCACCAACCTACACCAGTGACCTAAAGTGTGAGAAAGGAAGGTAGTGCTAAAATTCAGCTACACTTCTGTTGACCTTTTGATTTTTCAAATTATACAGGCTACTTAGAAAAGTATTTCCATTGTAAAAAATTAAACAGTGTAGGAGTAAACCTGCAAAATAACATCACCCAATCCCCTTGCTAATGTTTTTAGTTCTTCAATAGTTACTCACCTTCAATTGTACAAATACATAGGATTCCATAATAAATTATTCCCAATTATATTTGCTTGTCTATTGGTTTGTTTAAGACATGCAATGTAGTTCAGTCTGCTCCTCAACTTACTATGTACCCCTGGCTACATTTGAACTCACAGCAATCCTCCTGCCTCAGCCTACTGGGTGCTAATATTACAGGTGTATGACAATATCACTGGTACTCTATTACTTTTTTTCTGTATTGAGAAGCAGGGTCTACAGGGTCTCTACATAGATCGGACTCATAGTGATTCTCCTATGTCCAGCCTCAAAAGTGCTGGGATTACAGGCTTGTGCCACAAAGCCCAGTCTCAGTCACCACCTCACCATGCCCTGGGGGAGGGGCCACCACAGAATGCAGGGTATTGCCTAAGCAGGTGCTTTATCCTGCTGATATCTGGCAGGCTCTACGCTATTGCTTCTTGAAAGACCTTTAATGTGATATAATTTATGTATTAAAAAAATTACCCCCCTAAAGTGAATAATTAAATATTTACATGCATGTTAGATCATTTCCACAATGAAATTTATAATTTCATTACCTCAAAAAGAAACCCTGTGTTCTTCAGCCAGCACACTCATATCCTCCCAAATTCTCCAACTGTAAGCAAACACCAATCTGCCTTGTGTCTCCACAGTTTTCCTACTCTGGATATTTGATATAAATAGAATCACCGAAACTGCGGAACTCTGTGACTAGTATTTTATACATAATATTTTCAATATTCATTCTTTGGTAGCATGCATCATATCTCATCTTAAAAATAGTTGAATCGGGGCCAAGGAGATGGCTCAGTGGAATAAATGCTTCCCTGGCAAGCAAAAGGGTCTGAGTTCAACCCCGGTTCCACCAAAAAAAAAAAAAAAATCTGATTCAAAAGTACATGTGTTGGTATATAAGTCGTGCTCTATCTAGGTCTTAACCATCCATCAGAAAAGTATAAGAATGAAGTATACATCGCAGGGCCATAATATTAAGCTGAGCTGTAAATGGCTATGGTCGACAACTTCTTTGAATAACTCACTATTGTTGTGGAATGCTGGACTGTGTTGGATTGTGCTGTCCAGTTCAAGCACCTAAGTTAGTTGAAAGACAATGTAGTGCCCACCTTTGACAGGTGTAGACAAAGGAAGGGGTATAGAAAGGAAGAATCATGATGTGTGTGTATGGACAGTACAGTTGGGATAGATAACACTGTGCTTCTACATAATTCTATGAGAGGCAAGATTTGCACTAATGGTGGTTGGACAGGATATTATGTCGGCTTCTGGTACTATGGACAACCACTAGGAAAATAACAAGGTAGAAAGTATTAATTATTGAATCTTTGATATAATTCAGGTATAAAAAATAAGATAAGTAAACAGCTACACTCTTAATTTACTGATAAGAGACATCTGCTATAACAATGTCTGTAAGTATATTAGGTATGCACCTTGTACGATACCAAAACAGTATGAAGACAGTTTGCAATGTATTAATTTATCGAATCTGTCTTGTTAAGGTGTCTTAAAACCGCCTGATTCATATTTGTACTTCAATAAAATAAAAAAATAAATAAATAAATAAAATAGTTGAATCACATTCCATTGCATGGGTACACCTCATTTTTCACATAACTTATTTATCATCTTATATCATTCCCTTCAATGTCAACAGATCTGATTCTTTTCAGTAAAAAGTGTTGTATATTTATGATGGAATGTATTTGATATAATTTTCTCTACTGATAAATATTTAAGCATTTCCAATGTTTCTGCATTGTAAGGATAATTTATAATCTATACTGCACATAGATGGAGAAAGAAAGCCTTATCGTTCCCTTCAATGTCAACAGATCTGATTCTTTTCAGTAAAAAGTGTTGTATATTTATGATGGAATGTATTTGATATAATTTTCTCTACTGATAAATATTTAAGCATTTCCAATGTTTCTGCATTGTAAGGATAATTTATAATCTATACAGCACATAGATGGAGAAAGAAAGCCTATCTCTGTTGTTGGTAGAAGATTCTTGCCTTTAAATTAGTGCTTTAAAGTACAGTGGCCCTCCTCTGGGCTCTGTAGCTTTTTTATCTGTTGAGTTCAGTCATGCTCAAATACGAAACACAGTAGAGCCTACTGCGAATGAATCTGTAATGAGCAGGTACAAACTTGGCACTTGCTATTATTCCCTGAAGAGTATGGTACAATAACTAGTTATGGTAGCATTATGTTGTATTAGCTATATAAGTAAACTACAGATGATTTAAAGTATGCCAAATATGGATAGGTCATATGCAAATACTAAGTTTTCTGTAAGGCATTTGAGTAGCTACAGATTTGCATATCTATAGGGAATCCTGGAACTGATCCCCTGTGAATGTTGAGAGATCTCTGTGTTTCCTGATATGAAGCATCACTTAGGAATTTGCTATAAATGCAAATCCCTATGTATTACCATAAGATATTTGACTCACAAAATCTTAGTTGGGGCTCAGTGTTGCTTTGGTTTGTTTTTGCTTTCCGAGACAAGGTTTTGGTACATATTTAAGGTTTCCCTTAAACTTACTATGTACTCCAGACTGGCCTTGCACTCATGCTGACCCTCCTGCCTCAGCCTCCCACATGACAGGATTTACCATTTTGAGAAGTTTGTCTTGTGATTCCGGCAAGCACTAAAATTTGAGAATCACAGCTACAAAAGCCTTGTTGTGCTACAATAGCTACCATCATTCGGTTTACAATTGATGTAGCCAGCAGGACTACAATAATTGACCTGAAGAGAGCGGGGCGTGGTGGCGCATGCCTGTAATCCCAGCACTAGGGAGGCTGAGGCAGGAGGATTGTTGTGAGTTCGAGACCAGCCTGAGCTACAAAGTGAGCTAAGGCCAGCCTGAACTGCACAGTGAGACCCTGTCTCAAAAAAAAAAAAAAAAAAAGACAAAAAAAAAATAATAATTGACCTGAAGATGTGATTATGGGTATACGTAGGACATGTATAGTGGGCATTGGCTGTCTTTATTTTTTCTATTATTTTAAATTTTTCTTTAGCAAGGGTGTATTGATATACCTAAACACTTCTTAATCTCATGGTTTTCCTATCTGGTCGACCCATTTTTTTATCCTCCCATTCCTTTGCAAGGCAATATTTACAACATTTATACAGCACATTTTTGTTGAGGATATTCACAGGACAAGGAACTTAGAACCCAGTTCCCACCAGAAATTGAGATATTAGGAAATGGAATTTCACTGGGTTCATAAAAAAGGAATATAGAGATGTCCTAGTGAAGTGTCACATTTTAGAGCTAATGGAAACAAAACTCAAATCAATAATCAAAATCACATCAAAATTATCAATCTAATATAAGCTTCATTTATCATTATACTATTTTACGGTTGTTTACCAGTGAAAAACATAAGCTCCATCTGGGGGTTTTTATTTAAAGATGCACTTAGAAAAATCTCCTTATCTCATTAAACAAGACTGCTGTACTTTAACTATACCTAAAGGCATGTATAAAATCTAGTATTACATTGCCCTCCAAACCAGTAAGGGCCACAGAGTTCCAATGAATGTCCAGAATAATCAGAAGTACTTGGGATATTAATTCCTATCTTAAACAGCTCCAGAATGTGGGGCTTGCATTCTTTGGCTTTCTGTCCCCTACTTTCACATTAGATATAATTTATTACACCTATCAGTTTGCATTTATCAGTACTCACTTCTAGTCCCATACCTACTATTGCCAATGGGAGGTGTGAAAAAAATACATTTTATCTTTAGAAATTAATAAATATGATGTTAAGAAATATGACAGAATAGGTTGTGAGTGAGGAACTAGAAGAAGGCTTGTGCAAGAACCTTGTAATATTTACTTGGGCTGCCATGTAGAGGACAGACAATGTTGTAAGGTATGATATTTTTAAGAAAGTGAAATGTTAGAAGTCCATCATAAAAACAATATAATGAATTTGTGAATGTTTTTAACCTTGGGTAGGTATTCATTCCTCCATCAGAATTTCTCCTCTGGTGAGTTTTTGGTTTTGTTTTTCTAAATAATAAATTTTGTTAGAACAGTTGCAGAGAATAGAGATTTACTATATGCACCTTTCTCTATTCCAACACAACACAAACCTCCCCTGCTGTGAACATTCTTGACAACAAAAGTCCTGGTGAGTATTTTAAGGTATGTAAATATTAACAAAGAGTACTTAAGATTACCTGTAACACGACAGAACTGTGGGTATTGCTGGTAAAGATGCGTGTAGTTCCTGCCTTGGAAGACTGCAAATGGGAAGAGAGGCCCATTTCGCTGCTTCCAAGGGACAATTTCATATGTTGGTCTTCTTCTTCCACAAGAGATCTGAAAATATTTTAAAATAAGAAGGAAAGACAAATTAAAACCTGTGTAAGTCACAATCAGGTGATTGTTTAGAAAACTAATCACTACTGTCAATCATTTGAATATGGAATGTGCTGGTTTGTTTTACTGTATTTTAGTCTCATGTCATTCTATATTATAGAAGAAATATATATTTGCAAAATGCATTCCAAGGACAACAAACAAGGACAAGAACTGAGGCATCAACTTAAAAGACAGTTTGAAACAATAATCATACAGAGATTTTATTGCCAGGGTATTTACTTTTGTTATTTTACTCCTCAGGGAGCAATTAAATTTAATTTGAAACATTTAATTTTAGAAAGATACAACCAATAGCTGTTATTTTGTATCGGATTTTTTTGGAACCAGGGATTGAACTCAGGCCCTTGTGCTTGCCAGGCAAGTGCTTATTCTACTGAGCCATCTCCCAGGCCAATAGCTACTATTTTGAAGACAATACCATGTATCACAACAAATACTGTGGAAATTCATATCGTCTTATTAATTGAAATTCTGTATCACATATAATTTCTCTTTTCATTCTAATTTGTACCCTTAGGGCTGGCCAAATAGTTCAGTGGATTAAAGCACCTGCAAGCAGGCACAGAGCCAGTGGGTTCAATCCCCTGGGTCTGTCATGCTGGCCCCCCCACCAGAGCACACTGAGTAGGCAATTGAGACTGGGCTTGGTGGCACACGCCTGTAATCCCAGCTCTTGGGAGGCTGTAAACAGGTGGATCACTATGAATCCGATCTAGTTGTGACACCCTGAACACCCTGTAGACCCTTTCCTAAAAATACAAAAAAAGGAATAAAACTGAAATTTGTACTCTCTTTAAAAAATAAAAATTGGAAAAAAATAAAATAAAAAAAATTAAAGTCACCATGCCAATAATTTTAGACATGTGAGCTTAATTAATTCCTAAAACCATGAAATGCAAAAGTAACTATTATTATCTCCTTTATATTAGGAATAGGGTAAGTAGCAAAAACTTTGGTTAAGAATTGCTTACTTAGGATCACAAAACTGACAAAGTCGGTGTGTCAGGATTTGTATCTAGACTGGTTTAGTCTGACTCCAACTCCAAAGTCCTCATTAATAAAGGTCAAAGATTAAGTATGACACATTAGCACATTACTTCCTCTTCTGGTACCATTAATAGTTTTAATCAACCAATTGAACAAAACTTGGCACATAAAAGCATTTATTTATCTACCAGTATGTCTCATTTATTTTGGGATATTTTTAGATGAAAGGCCATAATCTGATAGCATTTTCATGTTTCTAAGGAATTGAATAATAAACACAGAGTGTCTTCATATATACTATAATACATATTATAACAATAATTTCTTTACAGTTGATAGAAAGAGCTGGTGTACCTATAGTCAGTGAGGCACTTAGCTACCCAGAGAATGTGACACTATATTTAATCGTTAAAGAAGCTCTGTTGGGTTACATTAAAAATTGGCCATAATCAAATGACCATTCATTCTTATTTTCAATAAACTGATGCTTTCCTAGGTATACATGGCTACGTAGAAAATCACTTGCCTAAGATAAGAGAGGCTATGCCTTTGAATTGGGTTTGTATACTCACATTATGGATCGTTAAAATGGCCAACAGGGGAAAAAGAATATGAATTTCAGTACACCTCACTTGTCTTATTGGCTTTTAGTTTCCTAAATTTTGGGTTTAGCACTTTTCTAACTGCACTACTCAATATCATAAATGTTTCATATTTTTTACAGATAATGCCTATAACCTAAGTTCTTCATCTTAAAAAAGAAAACGGTGTTTTAAGGTTGCACCATACTTTATGTGGAGATCCTTGTTTTAAATTCTGACACCAACCAAATGGTTTTAAATCCTATAATAATTAGCAAAAATTCTGGCCTTAGGGATGACATCATTTCTCCTTAATAATATTAAAGCCATAGTACAACCAAAAATGAATTAATAATATATAACCATGTTTTATTCATCTCTCATGGATATTTAGTAAATAATAATTTAAGTATGATTTTAACAAGCATAAAAGAAATATAACCCTCCACTAGAGTTGCAAAAACACCTTTAAAGAAAATTACATCATATATATGAATATAGCATACACATATTCACATATGCTTCTCAATAGCTTTTGTGACAGACATTTAAAATTACTGAATCAACTGGAAAAGTCAGACATAGATTGATTGCTGAGTGGGATATTCCTCACCAGAAAGTTCCTATTCATCCAGAATTATATTAATAGAACATTTAAGCAGGCTTTTATTAGTTTCTACAGTCACTACATGGAGGCTGGCATGAGAGGCTTAATATATATCCTGAACGAATATAGGATCTTATTTCTGTGGATCATTCCAAAGACATTTCCTTATTAAACAATGTTTAGATGACCATCAATTATCATTTTATTAATAAAAATGCAGATGTAAAAAAGGACAGGAGAGCTGAACTATGCTGCTTTTAAGACATAGCCTAGAAAATGCTTCTTAAACAATTTGTAACAACATGTTTGCTTCTCACTTGTCTTTTGCTCTCAAAATTGAGAAGCAGGCTGTGAAACTGTAGCCTTTCTTGGAAATATAGCATGGCTGTCCTGGCATTTCAATTACTTCAAATGCTGAAGAAACCTTCACAAAAGTCATCTTCTTCTTGAGTTTTTGTCAGTATCTTTTGAGTTTTTAACATTCAAAACACTCTGCACTATTTCCACATCAGTAACAGTACATGGAATGTCAATCTTCTTAGCAGAATCAATATCCCCTTCTATCTTTTTTCATTATGATTATTGACTGCATGCAAAGAGCATTGTTATTCAACCTTGCAAAGAGGCGACATCTCTCTGCACACCCCAGGCCACAATTATATCAGATTATACTTAAAGAAACAATTATCTGAGTAACTAGGAACAGAAACCTTTTTAAAATTTTATTTTCAAGTCAAACAATAAAAAGCAATAGTCTTTGCCTGTAATTTACAATGGGAACATGAGGATGGAAGGCATTTTGTCATCCCATCCCCCACACATTTGGCAATATGCACAGATATTTTTCATTGTAGTAACCTGGGGAGAGGCATACAATTACCACTATGTCGTGGGACACTACTAAACAGCCTATAATACACAGGACAGTACTATACGTCAAAGATGATCTCAAGCAAAAATGTCAAGTGTGTCAAGGTCAAGAAATCCTGACAGAGGGAGGTGACTGACTTCTTGAAGAAATTTTCCTCAAGCTATCATGTTTTAAGTAATTTTAATCCTCTAGATGATTCTATGAAGCAATGTTAGTAGTCCAATAACACAATTACCAATTAGCACTAACTCTTCCAAGACTACTTCACAGATGACTTTGGCTCTCCTCACAGCCTCACAAATTTATAAAAGTATTTAAAGTGCATAAAAAGATAATGGGTTCAAAGTTTACAAGACAATATATAATAAGGCTTTTGCTTTATATAAGCCCAAGTTGGACAACGGTTTATTAATTCTGCTTGAAACAATTACTATCTGCATTCACATTTATACACTAGATTAGAGTCTGGTGAGGCCTGTCCAAATAATCACATTTCATTAGTGGTACAAAATTATTCAGGAAAGGGACTATATTTATCAATTTTCTTTCTACAAATCAATTATCTCTTTTTCCTACATAGCATACTGTACATATTGCTGCCAACACACCTTTGCCCATTAACACATCTTGAGTTCCAAACAATGATCAACCACATAGCACAATCTTTTGTAAAATGTACATGAGTCTGTCAACTGTTCTTACTAAATAAAACAATTACTTTTAGAAAAGCATTAGAGAGAGAAGCACTGTAATCACTTCACTGAAAGTATTGCAAATATAGCTAAACTAATATACACAAATTAGGGCATTTCTTTGTACTGTTGTTTGTAGACAAAGACAAAAAAGACAAACATTTGTCATATGTTAAGACAGTGATATCAGCATTGCAACCTTGCCTTCAAATTTCCATTTTATAACAATTATACCATGGAAAACCTATGTAAATGATATGATCAAATAATTCACAAAGATGGAAGAATACCTGATTAAAAGATACACAGATGTTCAATTTTATCAACATAATATGTAATTTGAAACAAATATTCTATCTTTAAACTATAAAATTATCAAAACTAAATCAGTATACAGACACACTCTTTCAATTGCTAGTGCACACATGTATTAAGTCCCTACTGACTACATGGAATGGTTCATTCAAATGGATATTTAAACTTAAAATTTAAAAATTACAAAGTGGATAAATCTGTTTTTCTTTTTTATGAATATCCTAACAATGAAGGACTATGTGTATGTCTTGGGAGGTGAGTGACAGAAAGAATGTTCCTTTTTAACATGGTTTAAATTTATGTTCTACACAGAATAGACGTGTAGAAGTTTAAATTGGTAGAGACTCTATAAGGAATAATCTGTTTTCATAATTTACTATAGGAAACATTCCTTGGCATGCTACATTGGAGGGGAAGAGCATTAATTAATCATATTATTTGTGTCCAGAACTGCAAAAATTATTTCCCAATGTTCTTCCATCTTTCTACTAAAAAATTCCCCCATATTCACAGGACTCAGCATTTTTGTGCTTAAAAATGAGGTGACAGCTTGGTATATTATAAAAATGCACAATTCATTTTCTTTGCTTCTATAGCTGCAAACAGCACACAAGACAGAAAGCCAGGTGGAGTCCAATTTCATTGTCCGGAAAAAGGAAATATTTCATCACTTCTTGAAATTATTAGCATAAAAATACAACAAAATGCATGAATCTTCTTGGAAGAAAGGTTATGTATGTTAACTCATCCACTGGCATAGTAACATTTTCATCAAACCAAATAAATTGAATATTACTATTAATACAACATTGTTCTTTATAATTTCCTGAATTTTAGATGAAAGAAGCTAAACGTATAAAAGCATATGAGAGCCAGCAGTCTAAAGTGCCTTTTTAGGCAAGCGCACTGGGAGCGTGGTCCAATCCCAGGTACTACATGCTGCACCAGCCCTGCCCCCAGAGTGGACTGAACTAGCACCAAAAAAAAAAAAAAAAAAAAAAAAAAAAAAAAGTATATGCGCACCATTTTTATCTTTTTATCTTTAATTACTAATTTGTTTTGTACTTCTTTCTTCTTGCCACCATTACCTTGCAGAGGTAAAAATCTGAAAGTGTATCCTAAGAACATTATTTCACTATAACAAAAATAGTGTTCTCATGAGTTAGTGTTATACAAATAATTTAACTTCTCAGATTAATAATATCACATTAACTGAAAGTTACTGCGGGAGGGTTAATATACAAGAACAGCAATGACACAACAAAATAAGAATTTTATGAATGTTTATTAATACAAAACATGTTGGTTATTCAAGGCACTAGCTCATCCATTCCACCACCCATTTCCGAGGAAATAAAATATGCATTTCTCACACTTACAATCTAAAAAGAAAATCAAGGAAAAGGTTTTCTTCAAAGAAGTACTCCCCTTCCATTTGTTTTTTTGCTCTGAAACACAGACGTGTCCTCTAGCAGCAGCATTTGCTAAATGAAACATTTCTTGCGATAAAGTTGCATAGCAGGTGGAAGAGACATTTTGCCACCTGTTCTCATATGCATTTGAATTTGAGTGCTAAATCTGTCAAGGTATTTCCTTCCACTCTTGAGAAATGAATTAAAACTTCAAGATGGCAAAAATCATTGGTTTTAAGACAGACTCAAAGTATGTATGCTGCGTTGAATACTAACGACATTAAGAGGTTTTCTACCATCCTTAACAAAGCACAATGAACAAAAACTGAATGATAATAACAACTTATACATACTTGTACACACGGAGTCAAGGAAAACATTTTAAATGAAAATTAAACACAAAGTTTGCAACTCTTAAAATTAAAAACAATAAACTGAATCTAACATTTTCACTGAAAATAAAGACCAAAAAACCTTAAAACTTAAATATTGGAACATTTGTCACTTAACTAAAATATCTACAATATTATTACATGAGGATATGACAAATATTATAGCATTCTCTTAATAAGTATTGGATTAATCACTGCTTAATAAGGACGGCTCAATAGAATAAGCACTTTCCTGGCAAGCACAAGGCCCTGAGGTTAATCCCCAATTCTGCCAAAAATAAATAAATAAATAAATAAACAAATAAAATAAAAAATGAAGAAGGAGGAGGAGAAGGAGGAGAAGAAGGAGAAGGAGAAGAAGGAGGAGGAGAAGAGGAAGAGAAAGAAGAAGAAGAAGAAGAAGAAGAAGAAGAAGAAGAAGAAGAAGAAGAAGAAGAAGAAGAAGAAGAAGAAGAAGAAGAAGAAGAAGAAGCAGCAGCAGCAGCAGCAGCAGCAGCAGCAGCAGCAGCAGCAGGGCAAGCACAAGGGCCTGAGTTCAATCCCCAGTTCCACTAAATAAATAAATAAATAAAATAGAAGAAACTATGGCGAATGTCATTTCATTAACAAGGTGTTTGCTTAAAAGCAATAAAAAAGGCTATTCTTTGGTTAGTTACTTGTATTTTAATAACATATGTACATTATTGTCTACTTGAAATGATTTTATGAATGCAAGTTTTTAAAAGCAACAACAACAGCTTGCTCTCCACAATTTTCTGTTCTGCTACGTGATAGCAGAGTCCACAGAAGAGGAAAAAAATCAAGGTGACTGGTTCATGTAGTAAAATTATCTTCCAAAATTACGAAGGTATTGCACACAGATCTTGTATGCATATAAATGTTGCACTTAAAATAATCACATTAATAAATATCTCATGTCTGTTTTAACATAGGAATAAGATCATTTACCTAGCACCTGCTGTGTACTAGGCACTGTGCCAGTCACGTTCTAATATGCCATTTAATCCTCATGGCAATCCTGTTTTCAAGATGAGGAACTGAAGCTCAAAGAAGTCTGGCCTCATCATGAGTCTTGCAACTATTGTTTGAATCCACATCTGAACCTACCACCCATTTGTTCCCATTACATGAAACCTAAAATGTTAAAAATAACAGACAATGGAAACTATAAAGGAATTTACATGTCAATTCTTAATTTATAAATACAAGGAAATCACAGGGATACATTCTCTGCAATGTAATGTTATAGTTTAGTTAATTCATTCTAAAATTATCTGTTTTGGCCAAGGAGAAGGAGATCGAAGGGAAGATGGCCAACAGGTACAGGACGAAGTTCAATAGGAGGAATAACTTCTAATATTCCATAGTACAGTAGGATAGTTATGACTAGTAGTAGACAGACAAGATATTGAATGTTCCCAACACAAAGAAATAAATTTCCAAGCTGGCAGACATGTCAATTACTCTAATCTAGTCATTATACACTGCTTACATGCATTGTGATGTCACGCTGTATCATTTAATTATGGACATATCAATTGTGCTTACATAACATTTTAAATAGATGTGTGTATGTATTTACATATGTATGTATGTATGTAGGTAGGTAGGTAGGTAAGTAGGTAGGTAGGCAGGCAGGCAGGCAGGCAGGCAGGCAGGCAGGCAGGCACTTAAGGCTGGAACTGTGGAAATGCCAGAAGTCCCAGCTACTAGAGAATGTGGAGCAGGGGAATCTTTTTATCCCAGGAGTTTAAAGCCAGCCTGGGCAACATAGTGAGCCCTTGTTTCAAAAACTAAAAAATAAAAATACATTTTTAAGTCAATATAAATAAAAGCATCCATTCTTTGACTCTATTTTCATAAAAGCAATTTCAATGCTAAAATTTATCCCAACACATATAGAATGAAGAAGCAGTATATCTTAGAATATGGTTCAGATCAAATTTAGGGAGAATTTTGTATTTACTGATGTCAACACACGAACAGATTGTAAATTCTGACACTAACCATCACAGTCACAGAAATAGTACTATGACACAGATGAGGGAACTGGGCTAGACAAATAGAATGACAAATGATACTCCATGAGGTAATTCAAACAGAATGAAAGTTAGTTATCCAAATTCAAAAGGAGTTACACTGAATATCTAAAGCCTTTCAATTTTTTTTAAAATAATGCTTTTTCCCTTTATTATCATATTGCAAAACTTCAGTCTCCCTTTCCCTTGGAAAAATCCATGCACTAATTAAATTACATTCAACTATCATGCCTCATAACTAAAATATGGTTCTATTTAAGACACCTGATTTAGATACTATTTTTCATTCATAACATTTCTTGAAATATTCTGGTGAAAACAAGAGAAGTGTATAGGAAAATGGGTAGACAAGTACATGGATCAATAACAGATGGGAGGGTGGGTGGATGGAAGATAGATAAGCAAGGTAATAATCTACTCTGTTTCCTAAAGTGCAAAGAAAAGAGTAAGGAAAATAAGAACTGCTGAGTGTTGATTCCATACTTACTATACAAACCCCTCCAGTACACACTCAAAATCAAAAACAAAAACAAAACAAAAAACAACCAAAGCTTCACTTGCCTTGTAGAAGCCATATAAGGTGAGAAAAGGCACAAGTGTTGTGATGGTGGTAAGATGGCAGTACATAACAGTGAGCTGGGAGAAACAGCATGTGCTCTCATCACTGTCAATAGTTCCCGTTCCAATGCATAAGAGGTTTCATTTGCCTGGCTGCACATAAGCCCCGAGCAGAACACTCCCCTTACAACTGGCACCAGTCTGCCCATTGAAAAATCTCCCTGTGCCCACAGCAGGTAGCTTCCCTTCTCCCTTTCTTATCCCAAGGTGATGAAACAGGAATGGGTACTCCAATCATCTCAATACCTAGGCCAACTTTCTGCAGAGGTTTGTTTGCAGTGATTTGTGAATGAGGCTGTCATTTCATTTCCAAAATCTGTAGCTCACCAACTCTGATACATAACCATTATGCTATGGTGCACTTGAATAGAAAAAGTACATTATGAACTAATTGAGATTTATATACCTAAGTTTAGTTTCCTGAATATTCAAGCATTCGGTTATCCAATTTTAAAACTTATTATAAAGGCAAATTATAAAGGCACATGCTTGTAATCCAAGCACTTGAGACGCTAAGGCAGGAAGATTATTGCAAGTTCAAGACAAGCCTGGGCTACAAAATGAGCTGAAGGCCAACCTGAGCTGTTTAGTGAGACCATGTCTCAAAAAGACAAAATAATCACTGAAACATAATACATGTAGGAACAAGAAAACCATTAATTAAATGCTAAAAATAGGTGGTGAAAAACCTTATCATATTCTGCAATTCCCAGTTATATTCAACTTCACAAAATCAGTAATTCAAGAGCAGATCGTGAATTAAGGGAAAGTTGATTTCTGTTTTAAAAGGAAGCACACACACACACACACACACACACACACTCCTAGGAATCAGACTTATAGTGGAATGCAATACTACATTCCATTTGTTTCTTTGCACATACACTCTTTTATTTGATTCTAAAAACCACACTAAGCACCACTACTATTATCCCCACTTTAGACATAACAAAAGGCATATTTTCATCAAATCAGCCTCAAGGTTGACAGGAAGAGTAAATGAAATAGTGTACTGAAATGCCTGGTATTTCATAAGCCTTGTTCATTTACTAATTTGTGTCACACTGATGTATTCCTCAATAGAAAATAATGTCTGTCCCTAATTATCTCTCCAACAATCTGGAACTCAATCCCTACATTCTACATCAAGTCATCAGCTGCTACCCTGACATGAGTGCTTTGAGGGAGAATGGTGTTTTCCCATTTTGTATTAGTAAATGTTTGAAATACATAATAAATAAATTCATCATAAGGAATTGCTATACATTGTATCTTGGTAGATTTTATTCCCCCTTCCCCTCTCCTCTATCCTACCCCCTCCAACCCAGATCATTTTTAAGAAAAATAATTGGTAGCTTTAAGAGTCCCACTGACTTTGTGTATCAAAGACCCAATAAATATATCAAATTACAGCCTTGATTTCACAATAACAGAATCTCTTATTATTTCAAAGATTGCTTACAATTTCTCATATCAAATGAATAATACATTTTCAGTATGACAACCAGCATTTTTAACATATGGGTGGATAATACAAAAAAGTAGAAGCATGCTTCCTAAGTACTGAGTTTTCAACTCATAGGATAGTTCTCTCAAGCTCATCCCAGAAGTGGAGGTTATGGAACCAAAGGTCTAACTTATTATCATTTTTTCATTTGAAAATCATTAATACTTTTTTTGCATACCTGTCTCAACACATAGTGGTATTTTCTTCATAAGCCTTTGTTATAAGACTTGAAGTTATCCCTCATTACTAAACTCCACATAAAGAAATAGACCCATTGCTGGAATGCAAAAAAATATTTTTTCTTCCCATCCATTCACCTGGCTACACATACACAAACTTCAAGTGTACAAATGTAGTAATTAATGCTAGGAATGCTACTGGATTTTTCTCTTAAATTGCTATCAATACACACCATTTTACTACACTCTTAAAACATATATTTAACTAAAATCACTCTCATGTTTTGTCCCATATCGTACAGTAATTTGAATATCTAGTAACAGATGATTCTACAACGTGAAAAAAATTCCTCTACGCAAAGCAATTCTAAGTCTGTCCATGGTGCACTAACTCTAAGAAAGAAGTCAGCTGGGCAAAAATAGTTTTGTTCAACGACTGTATCTGATCTGTTACAAATTCTTTTTTTAAGCTTGTTGAATAATTAATTTATTAAGTTTTTATTTTAAAGAGAGAAAATAGATAAAGAATTTCAAAAAAGTGGTAGGAAATTAACAATGGTTACTGTACTGCATATTGTTATTTTCAAAGTAGTTTGTCAGATTACCAGGCAAAAGCTTGCAAAATTGATAAACAATATAAGCACTCACTGCTCCTTTCAATGAACTAATAGAAATTAATAGTACGATTATCTTAGCTATCTTGTGTGTGTGTGTGTGTGTATATATATATA